>SNQJ01S0109937.1:28660-57904 GCA_010110895.2 Picea sitchensis
ATCCATATAGAATAGTATTATCTAAAAATATATCATAACTCATACTGTTACCCATCAAACAAACTTGGGTCCATTACCCAAACCTGGGGTCTCCAACTTCTCATGGCCATAACTCTCTAACCGTGAGGAGTTATGTGACGTTCTACATACCACCAGAAATGGCATGAAAAACACTATCCATATAGGATATTTTTCATGACAAATTTAATGTCCTTCATCTCATTATTCCACAATTAAGCATGGGTTCTCTTACTCCGCAAAGCGTCTTCCCGCGAGGGATTTCACCATAAGGGGACCACTTTGGAGTTCATCCATATTTACTTCTTATCAAACATGAAAAAACATTAATGAG
Source organism: Picea sitchensis (assembly GCA_010110895.2). Lineage (NCBI taxonomy): Eukaryota > Viridiplantae > Streptophyta > Pinopsida > Pinales > Pinaceae > Picea > Picea sitchensis. Next base: position 29,013 of record SNQJ01S0109937.1, read on the forward strand.
TCATATTTACATCAAACAATATTGGGTCCATTACCCAAACCTTTGTGCTACGGGGCTTTCTTCAAGGGTTGACATCAATGAAAACCAACCTTAATCAACAGTGATCAGTATGGACTTACTATGATGGTATCTCATGCCTCTTCATTTTCTCCCTGATTTCTTTTTATGACTTTCCTCAACGGTTATGGGAACCATCTCAACCGTCCTTTTCCCTTCATTGGTAAGATTGTCGATAACCTTTTTGAACCACTCCTCGATGTAGACCCTCATTGGTGCCACATTGATTTAATGCCAGATTTTAATATTGAAGAGTTCACCTTCCAAGTCCCTTAGATCAATAGAAATGTTGCACAATGCTTCTTAAATATCGTGGCTTTTAATCGAATAATCAACTAGCCAGTTTTCCATGTCGGCTTCACCATATTCAATAATGCCATAGAAATTTTCGAATGACAACACTTTAAAGATATTAACTTGTTCATCAAATGATTGCTTGGTTAAAAATAACGAGTTGAGTATCAATTTCGGGTCTTGGAATTCATTGGTCCTACCAGCTAGGTCTATCTCTGTTAGCTTCTTGAATAGTTCATCTCTTCTAGTTATGTCCTGGCTACATGCTTGAACTATACCATTCAAAATTTTCACCTTTTCCTTCCAGCATGCGTTCAGTTGTTTTATTTGGTTTGGGGAAGGGAGATCCTCCTCTCTTCTTCTCAATTCCATCATATTAGTAACTTTAACACCAAATGGTACAACTGCATCGAGGCAAAAACCTTGCTCGTTTTTCAAATCTGCTTGCAGATATTCATGAAAAGCATGTGCTCTTGTTCCAAAAGAGACCATACTCTTTGACATCTCCCAAGCCTCTGTTATTAATTCCATTATTTTATTTATATTCTTTTCCACATAGCCTCGAGCTTATGTGAGAAGGCTTGCCGATCCTTTTAACTTTTCCACAGGTGTGGTATGCTCGATCATTGCTAAAGGACTAGCCAACATTGGAAGGGGCATTAAAGCTCCCTCCAATTCTCTGATTCACTCCTTTAACCTGACATTCTCCGCTTCAAGGCTGTCAATAGAGTTGTCTAGAGCATCTCCAGTTGCTTGGTGTATCTGAGATATTTTGGAAGGCCGCATATTCCGTAGGTTAATCTCTGAACACGATTTCCCCTTCTTATTCTTTACATCTCTTTTTTAAATAATCAAATTTTTGGTTTTGCTGTAAAAAACAACGCTCTGAAATGCAAAAGATTCTTCTTCGTCGAAGGTCTTGGTCCCAATTATTTCCATCTGAGGGTTCTGGGGAGCAGTGTTCTCTAGTTTGTTGTCATTGGGGAACACTTTTTCATTGTCAATTTCTAGCTCCATATCCTCAAGGGAGAGATCGTGGATATCACTTTCTCCTCGAGGTCCCTCCTCTTCTTGCACAATGTTTTTTTGTTTCTTCCTCACGAGAAGTTTATGAGAACTTTTAATTTTTCTGGAAGGAGGGTTCTTATCTCCTCCTCTACCTGAAGAATTGTGGGTGACCTTCTTACTTGGGTAGGCCGTTGGAGCACTACTCCGAGATGCTTTACTCTTAGGCGTGACAGTCGAGGATTGGACACTTTTATCACCCGAACCTTTTCCTCTCTACTTGTATGACTCATTGGTGCTGAGTATTGTCTCTAGGTCACCGATGTCATGAGCAGGAGTGCCTGAGGCTTTATCTCCATCTTCATTCAGGATAGTGTTAATGAAGGAATTGCTGAAACCGACAACCAATTGGTGTTCTACAAAAATACCATTAGGGTCGAACCCTTTTACTTTTCCAACATATTTCAAATTGAGGCTGTGGAAGTGGCCCGCAAATTTGTCAATCTTGTTCATATTCCTGAATATGAAATCCCCAACTTTCCAAGGCAGAGGTATGAATTTCTTTTTTCTCTTTTCATGGAAAAAATGCAACCAGTCGGTGTACTACCTTTCTATATTAGCGACAAACATTCTGTCAGATATGTGACATTGAAGGAAGGAAATATTTTATTTGGATCCAAAAATCCCTATAACATTGTAATTTTCCATTTGTTCTAGTGTTCCCTTCCTATCCAGGAACTTACTCGCCTGGTCAGACATCTGGGGAGCGTTTTTTCAAACAAAAATTCTTTAAAAACTAAGACAAAATCATCAAATGCTTCATAAAAGTGTTGGGAGGCCCTGTTCCTCCACAATGATTGATACCAAAAGGTTACTAGGTTGAACTCACAGTTTACCTTCTTACATATAGAGAATCTCAGGAATTGACAACAATGTGCTATCACAAAGACCAAATAAGATGACATAAAAAATTTCCTATCCTTCTTGTGTTGCGCCAACTGGGAAGAGATTTCAGTGGAAATCAACTTACCCCAGTCGAAGATGGCCTGTTCCTTGACCGTAAAATAAAGAATGTAAAGAATCATCCAATATATGCTGGCCGTGGTTTATTGTCCCGTTATTCTTGTAAAAAGCCATGCAATTTCCCGGAAGGGATTTTTGAATGCGCCAACCTGCAATCTTGTGATATCCTCAGGGAAAAATGCTGGTTTCTCCAGGAATTTAGGTAAGAGGTCGAGTCCATTTCCATGCTTTCTTAATAACTCCCTACAATATTCACCTCTAAAGGTGAGCATTGGCTCGGGGAGCCTCAACATCTTACGGAAAAATTGAGGTGACAAAGAGACAGGGGAATGGTCCCACAACTAGATGATTCGATGGCTTGGAATAAATCTCTTAGTGCACTAGGAGACCAACTCCTTGCAATCAAAAAATTTCGGGACACACCCTGTGCGTGCAATTCTAGACGTCCAGATTATTTCCTTCCAGGCAAAAGGGGATGAATAATAGGAATATGCCCTGGATCATTAAAAACTCTGATCTTCACGTCCAAATATATTCAATGTATCTCCATATAACTGTTGTTGACTTGCTGCTATATTCAATGTATCTCCACATAACTGTTGTTGACTTGCTGTTGTTGACGTTCACTTGCTACAAATTATGTTTAGAATGAACATAGGTGGGAGATAATATAATCCTCCGTAAATCCTATTTAATGCGCTTTAATAGGAGGTCTCCTCGAGCCTTTCGCTAATTAATGGCCATCCCTTCGAACCTCTATGGTAATTTATTAGCATTAAAAGCATAGTAAATGTGCATTGGAAAGGTGCGAGGGTGGTGGGGACGGGCGGGGGCAATATGTGACTTGAGATTTTTTGTGAACCCGAGAGCTCACAATGGTAAGAGGCATGAAAATGACTAAGTGTGGGACGGCGTGGCGGTTGAACATGTTCATGTTGGGAAGAACGACAGATAGGTAGTTTCATGGGAGTGAGGGGATTGAAAATGTAGATCGTGGAACTATGTCATGCAATATGTCTATCACAGAACACGAGAATATGAAATCTTGATCCTGTCAACCTGGGAACTCGTGGTCATAAAATCGGCTAAGTATGGAATAACACGCCGATCAATAAGATTCGTGAAGTGAAGTTGTAGATGGAGGTGAGAAAAAGTAAGTACGCCAACCTGGGGACCCGTAGTCTAAAATGCGACTAAGTGTTAGAACTAGAAAGGGGTAGTGAGAGGGAAAAAAGAAGAGGGAAAAAAAGGGTAAGTGTAGAAGGGGGAAAAGAAAGGGAAAAACAAAATCGGTAAAGTAGAAAAGGGGAGGGATTTTTTTGGAAGAGAAAATGACCTCAACAACAGGCTCCAACTTTGGGATGATGACCCCCTGTGGGTTTTCAAGAATCCATAATCTATTTGTGACCAAGGGATTCCGCCCATTGGGATATGGAGTCAGATTAAGAATATACAAACTAAAAATAAAATTATGTACAATGAGAATGAAAAGTGAAAGGAGAAGAAACCTTTCAGATGTTTCTCGTTGATAAGAAACATTAACCTTTTTCCTTTCATATCCTGAAGCATATATGAGTTGAAGCCCAATATATTTTTGATGACATAGGGTCCGATATAGAGTGCTTCGAACTTCGTGTGCATGGATAGATTTTCCTTGGATTTGTTCCAAAGCAGTACCAGTTCTCCCTTTTGAAAATTCTTCATAGTTGTGCTTTGATCAAAATAATTTTTGACGATCTGCTGCCTCTGAGAAGTCTAGTTTAGGGATTTTCCTCTTTCCTCCTGCAACTTTAGCAATTGATTGATCCTTTTCTGAGTAGGAGAAGTGTCTTCCGTATTAACCATAAATATCAATGCGTTAAGCTCGAGGTTAATCAAATTTTTTGCCTCTTTCCCATAGACCAATAGATACAGAGTCATCCCGGTACTATCTTTCAGGGTTGTCCTGCTTGCCCATAATGCTTCTGTCAGCTTCATGTTGCCAATTTCTCTGGTTTCCATCAATAGTTTTCTTCAATATCTGCACAAGTGTTTTGTTCGTGGATTTGACAAGGCCATTTCCTTGTGGACAATAGTTCAAATACTGACCCATAATGATCCCATATTGTCTGCAAAAATCCGTGAATTTTGAACCAATGAAGATCAAACCGTTATCTGTGATGAATTATCAAGAACACCAAACCTTGACAAAATGTTATCTTTGAGGATTCCAAATCAATTCTTCAGCATTGACCTTCTTCAATTCCACTGCTTCTGGCCATTTTCTGAAATAATTGGTAGCTGTTAGAATGTACATGTGCCCTTTGCTAGATTTCGGATTAATTGACCCAATGCCATCAAGTACCCATTGGGAAAATGGTTGTTCCACCACAATCGACTACAGCGGCATCACAACCTTTTTCATTTTTCTTGAGAACTGCTGGCATGACAAACATCTCCTTATTTGGGTGCACGAGTCCCTGAAGATTGATGGCCAGTAGAATCCCTCTATAATTATTTTGTGAGAATTTGCAGTGGGTGCAGAGTGTCCACCACATATTCCTTCATGGAATTCTTTGATCAATGCCAGGGCTCGATTCTCATCGACACATCTCAACAATATAGCATCGTAATTCCTTCTGAAAAGTATATCAAAAATCGATACATACTGGTTCGCCTTCATCTTGAGTGTCCTTCGCTCCTTGGAACTCATTGTAACAAGGAATTGCTCGGATCTTAAATAAAATATGATATCTCCGTACCAATATGAATCGGCTAATGGTTCCCCAAATGAGATTGAAATCATTCCATCAACTGAGTCCCCATTCACCATAATCTTGCATAATCCTTGTCCTTTTATTGCCTTCAACGGTTTGATCTCGATATCATACTCTTGAATTTTTGCTAACCAAATCACATGAGAGTTTAGTATATAAGTCCGAAAGTGTGCCACAAATTTTACAAGGGACAACACCTGTTTCTCGAGTTCTGAATACCTCAACTCATAGTCGTGTAAATTTTTTCTCAAAAACTTATGGGGATCTCTTCTTCACTACTATTTTTCTGAGTTAGGACGGACGTGACAACTGTCTGTGTAGAAAATGAAATCCTTTTCAAAATATGGAATAATAAGGACTAGGGCGGTGGTGATGGCCCCCTTGATCTTATTGAATGCTTCCTGAGTATCTGTCGTCCAGTCGAACCTCTATTTTTTTTTCCATCAATAAATTGATGGGTTTTATGATGCTTGCGTAATCAAGAACAAATCTTCGAAAAAAATTAATTTTCCCGAAGAATGACTGGACTCCCTTCTTTAATGTCGGGGGTTTGAGTTCATTAATCACTTTAACTCTTTCCAGGTCAATTTAAATCCCTTCCTTGCATACAATGTGGCCCAACAACTTTCCTTGAGTCACGACATACAAGCATTTCTTTGGGTTGAGAGAGACACCGTGTGATCTACATATTTCAAAGACTTTTCTTAAATGATGGATGTGATCCTCCCTTTTTCTTGAATGCACTGTCAAGTCATCCTGGTAGTTTTCCATGAACTTTCCTATTAGTCCGTTGAATGCATGATCCATGGCTCTTTGCAACGTAGCCCTGAAGTTCTTCAAACCGAAGGGCATTCTAGCATATGCATATGTTTCTCATGGTGTGATAAATGTTGTTTTTTGCTATATCCTCTTCAGCCACCAAAACTTGATTATATCCAGAGAAACCGTCCAACATAGACATTCATGCCGATCCCGTGACTTGCTGCAGCATAAACTCCATGTTGGGTAGCGGAAAATTATCTTTTATACTCGCTTTGTTAAGATCTTTGAAGTCAACGCACATTCGGTTTTCCCCGGTCTTCTTCCTGACAATCACTGGATTTGAGAGCTAGTCTGAATGTATGATGGGATAAATTATACCTACTTTCTTCAACTTCTCCAACTCAATTTTTACCAGAGGCTTCAATTTGGGATTCATCATTCTTATTTTTTGTTTCACCGGTTCGGCTTCTTCTCTCAAAGGAATGACATGCTGGAATATCGTTTTGTCATAATCCTTTAATTCGTCCTAAGTCCAAGAAAACATGTCAACATATTCCTTGAATAAGGTGACATATTGATCGACTTCTTCGGGGGTGCAATCGATTCCCAAATTGACATATTTTGGGGACTGGTCTGTCCCGATATTGAATTTTCTTGTCTCTTGTGCCTTTCGAATTGAAACTTCTTCACAAATATTCTTGGCATGATCATATTTTGTGAACAAAGATTTATCTTGTATGCAATATTTGGGGACGAATATCTCTTTATCATGTTCTTATTCATCATTGTTTAGCAAAAAATTCTCCAATTGTTCATCATTATCAAACACTTGCAAGTACTCAATATTATTGGGCACAGATGGCCTAAAGGCCCTTTCCACATGGAAAGATTTTTTTCTCATGATATTGTCTAGATTTGATAATGAAGCTGCCAAAGCTAGCGAATCGGCCTTATAGTTCTTATCCCTTGAAATGAAAGAAATATTGAAAGAGCTGAAAGATTCCATCAGTTCATTAACTCTTTTGAAATATAATTTAAGCCTTTCCTTTTTGATTTTGTATTTTTGGGTAACTTCGTTGATGACCAACTCTGAATCTCCAGTCACAATGAGATGTTCTATTTTCATTCCTTGTACAAGGATCATCCCATGGATTAAAGATTCGCATTCTGTCTAGTTATTCAGGCATGAAAACTCTAGTCTTACAACGTGAGGATGCGTCATCTTATCTGGGCTTACAAGAACAATCCCAACTTCGTTACCTGATTTGGAGCATGCTCCATCGAATGTCATTCTCCAGTAACCTTCAAATACACATTCCGGGACCTCCAAGTCTTGAACTCGTTCTAGTTTTTCGTTCTGCTACATGTCCAAGATAACATAGTTTCTGATCCCAATGTCTATGTAGTCTTCCATTAATTCATTATCCTTCTTCTTGAAGGAGAAAGGTTTTCTGGGCTCTCAAGGTTTTCTGGGCTCTCAGGGTACTTTAATCATTGCTCCCTCTTTTCTTGGTAGCATCATACAACTGTCATCCTTCATTATATATCCACCAATTGTGGAGCTCCAATCTCTTCCCAACACAACCCCATATGCTGGAGGAAGATCTACCACAATAATATTAAAAACCGTGATGATATGGGGAGCTGCGGTAATCCACGCATAGAAATCCTTGATTTCTCCGTATGCTGACACTTTTCTCGAATCAATGGCATATATGCTCTCTGAGTTTCGTAATATTTAGTGCAATTCATGCCGAATGCTTCCATGACCGCGAGTGGAATTATATTATTTGTCGCACTAGTATCAACTAAAAAATTATGTAATGCAACATCATGGCTTTCAATTGAGATGTATAAGGGTGGAATTTTACCTCTCAACTTAGCGGTCGTCGGACTCTAGTTTTGTTTTGGAGTGGTAATGAAAAATTCCGTTCTCTCTGATGGATCATCCAACAATTTCAAGATATTATGCCTCTGCTGAGGAATCTTCACCACTTCTTTGAAAGGAAAGGTTATCCTCAGTTTACTTAAGTCCTCCATGACATTGCATTTCATTTGAGTTGAGCTTGTCGCTATAGGTTGCTTCGTGGTTCAAATTGTCACCTTCTCATTCATCACTTTTTCACTAGGTTTTTATTTTTATTTTTCTTTGTCGAATTTGCCTTTATTCTTGGGTCTATTTACAAATCCTCTTGTCTGGGTGACATTTTCTTGTGAGTTAGGATCGTTGTCACCTTCTCCATATGTGTACATGGATGCCTCACATCCGTCCATATGCACTGTCTCAGATCATTCATCATATAAGTAATATCCTTCTATCTTGGTCGTTTTCTCATCACATACATAATCCAAAACAACCATATTGGAGTGGGATGTTTGGGAACCCTTGGTCTTGGTGGGTCTTCAATATTCTCGAATTTGACCTTGTTTTTGGGGGGAGGGTTCCTCCTTTGTTCGAGAATTTACATTCTCGGGTTTGGCATGCAATTATATCTCCTTCTCAGCCTGATTATTTCATTCTTCATCTGTTTGATGGTCCTATTCATCTGTGCAATCTAAATTCTCTGCTTTGTTTCATGTTCCGTTGTAGGGTCAACTTTTACGATAGGTATGGTTCCCTTAAAAAATCCTCCTTCCGCCATTTGATTTTGAGCTGCTCGAGGTTTAAAATCTTTGTTTCTTCTTGAACTGGAAGATCCTTGATTATCGATATTCAATCCCCCCACTTTTCTTTTTACTTTTCCCAATATAATGTCAGGGTGGATGCCCGTTTCAATCATAATTTCTTCCATCTAATTAGACTTAGTCATTTCTTCCTTCAGGGTATCCATCTGGGATGTTCTGATGACATATTTCACATTCGGGGGCATTTGGTATTCTGTCTTCTGGGATTCTACTCAAAGTCTTATTGAATCTTAGATTAAAATCTTGTATCCTTTTGTTCTTTCTGTGTGAAGACTGTGAAGAGGGTATGGTAGGTAATTGGGGGAGAAAACATATTAAGGAACATAACTTCAAGGTCATTAAACGAGCGAATGGATCTAGTGGCCAATGTTGTATACGATTCATAAGATCTTTCTGATAAAATTTAAAAAAATAACCTCACCATGACGTCATCATGATGAACTCGGTGGAAGTCACAAACGTCAAGAAATAAATGAAAATGTCTCGTTGCATCAATTGTCCGATATCCAACAAATTCCTTCAAGGTGCCTTTAGGGAGAACTAGGAGTTCATGTTGTTCACCCATGAGATTAAGAGGGGAATCTCTCAACCTCCTTCTATTTCCAAACCCTGAGATTCCTTGGTTTCTTGCATCATATCTTTCGCCTCCTTGTCTCTCCTCACGATGTTCGATCCGAGGCTATTCGTCTCTTGCTTCCATTTTTGAGGAGGTCTCAGAATCAGACCTTTCACTTATAGGGACAGAGAGTTGTTTACTTTTACTTTGGGTGATGGGTCCCTTGTACTCATCCAACTTCAATCTTGAACTTGCTCTTGTGCTACTCTAGCCAATCTTTGATTTATTCGATCTTGTCGTTATTCTCTCCTTTGTCTTCAAAGAATTTCTCTTCCTTCTTCTTGGAATAAGATCTTCCAGGACCCTTCTATCTCTTCTCGAGTCTGGGCTGTTGATATTACCAGATTATATAATTGGTGCAAAATGCTTCGTTGATTATTCAGTCCAATTTCTAACTGGGGTTGGTTACCCTGGGGTAAAGTCATATATTTCTTTCAGAATGCTGGGCCAGGTTCCGAATTTTCAGTTCATGTCCCCAGCATGGTCGCAAAAAATGTTGATGCTTGAATCCATCAGGAGCGAAATGACAACCGCAGGAGGATGCAAATCCTCCTGCGTTTTTATAGAGGTGGTACTCCTCTGTCTGATATTCATAAAATGTGGGACTTTGTTAAGAAGTCTGTTGAGAAATGAAATAGATATAACAAAAAACATAAAATATATATTTAAAAAAAAAAAAGAGAATTCCTGAGAATGGACGAGGAAACACACACATTCATACATTTAAAGCAAATGAACATAATTCCTCACATCCATCATAGTAGGGCTAAAGTTTTCTGATCACATAAAATTTAAAATAAAATGATCTGGATGCATAAGAGAACTTTGACAGAGTGATACATGGGTATCTCAAATGAATATAACGATAGATCAACCTCAAATACTTTATATTAAGAAAAAATGGGTTACAAAGTACAATGAATATTGTTCCCAAAACAATTCTCTTGGAATTTCTAAAAAATATATAGTTCAATACATATTCTCTGAAATTAAAATGCGTTTTTCATAATGACTGGGATTGGGGCTCCTCCAGAACATAAATAAAATATGTATAAGAATGAAGTTATTAGAAAGAAGAAAGTGGGTGGAGGAAGACAACGAGACATGGTAAGAAGAAAAAGGAAAATACCAGTCTTTGGTTAAACCTTTCTATTTAAAGAGGTGGAGTAATTGGATGAAGAAATTGATAAAGACAAAAAGATGTGATAAATATTAAACCTTTCTATTTAAAGAGGGAGTAATTGGATGAAGAAATTGATAAAGACAAAAAGATGTGATAAATACGAACTTACTATGATGGTCTCTCAAGTTCTCATTCACATGTCCTTTTATGGATTTCCTAAGAGGTTATGGGAACCGTCTCAACCATCATCCTTTGCCCTTCATTGGTAAGCTTTTCGACAACCATTTTGAACCACTCCTTGATGTAGACCCTCATTGGTGCCACATTGATTTCATGCCATGTTTTTATATTGAAGAGTTCACCTTCCAAGTCCCTTAGATCAATAGAAATGTTGCGCAATGCTTCTTCAATATCTTGGTTTTTAATCAAATAATCAACTAGTCAGTTTTCCACGTCATCTTCACCATGTTCAAGAATGTCATAGATTTTTTCGAATGACAAGCATTTAAAGATCTCAACTTGTTCATCAAATGCTTGCTTGGTTAAAAATAACGAGTAGAGTATCATTTCAGGTCTTGGACTTCATTGGTGCTGCCATCCAGGTATATCTCTGTTAGCTTCTTGAATAGTTCCTCTCTTCTAGTTATGGCTTGACTACATGCTTGAACTATACCATTCATATTTTTCACCTTTTCCATCCATCATGCGTTTAGTTGTTTTATTCGGTTTAGGGAAGGGATATCCTCATATATTCTTCTCAATTCCATCATATTAGTAACTTTAGGACCAAATGGTACAGCTACATCGATGTAGAAACCTTGCTCGTTTTTCAAATCTGCTTGCAGATATTCATGAAAAGCGTGTGCTCTTGTTCTAAAAGAGACCATACTCTTTGTCATCTCCCAAGACTTTGTTATTAATTCCATTCCTTTCTTTATATTCTTTTCCACATAGTCTCAGGGATGATGTGAGAAGGCTTACTGATCCTTTTAACTTTTTTGCATGTGTGGTAGGCCCGATCATTGCTAAAGGACTAGCCAATATTGGAAGGGGCATTAGAGCTCCCTCCAATTCTTTGATTCACTCCTTTAACTTGACATTGTCCTCTTAAAGGACGCCAATAGAGTTCTCTAGAGCATCTCCAATTGATTAGTGTATCTAGGATATCTAGGAAGGCCGCATGTTCCGCAGGTTAATCTCTAAACAAGATTTCTCCTTCTTATTCTTTACATCTCTTTTTTCAATAATCAAAATTTTGGATTTGCTGTAAAAAAAAACGCTCTGAAATGAAAAATATTCTTCTTCGTTGAAGGTCTCGTTCCCAATTATTTCCATCTGAGGGTTTTGGGGAGAATTTTTCTCTAGTTGGTCGTCGTTTGGGAACACTTTGTCTATGTCAATTTCTAGCTCCATATCCTCAAGGGAGAGATCATGGATATCATTTTCTCCCCGAGGTGCCTCCTCTTCTTGCACAATGTTTTTTCGTTTCTTCCTCACATGAAGTTTATAAGAACATTCAATTTTTATGAAAGGAGGGTTCTTATCTCCTCCTCCACCTGAAGAAATGTGGGTGCCTTTATTACTTGTTGATGATTGCATCTATGTGAGACATTCTCTAGCTTACAAACCTGATAGATGTTGATGATTGTAGTTATGTCAAACATTCTCCAGCTTACAAACCTAAGAGAAATCCCCTGAGAGGGGTGTGTGGTTCCTATATGAGACATAGATGGAATGTAGAGATGACCTCCTCCTTACAGAGAGTTGAGAATAACTTCAGATGATTCTCCTGTGTAACCCAGTGAGAAAGGAGATCTGATGAGTTGGACGTGCCTGTGGCTGAGCACACGGTGAACATGTGTAACCCAAAGTGATGCGTGCATCATCATGAGAACATAAATGAAGATGAGGTATTAGCCTCCTCTGAGCAGAAGAGTTGATGAGAAACTCCAGATGACTCTTCTGTGTAATGCAGTGGGAAAGAAGATCTGTTGAGTGGACGTGCCTGTGGATGAGCACAGGTGAACGTGATCCTGGTGGCTGAGCACTAGTGAAGAAGTGTTTCTTCTATGTAATGCAGTGAGCCAGAGATATGGAAATCCCTATGGATGTAACCCTAGTGGATGAGCACTAGTGGGTGTACACGATCCCTTGTTATATTGTTCAAGAGTCAGACTTGCCAGTAACCCTAATTGTAATGTAAAGGGTACAGGTTGGCCCCACCTTGATGTGACTGGTAATTAATGTAAAAGATAATTAATATGATAAATATTAATTATATTATAATATAGAGAGGTTAACCTTGTTGTGCTAATAGACGCTTCTTTTGATAGTTTCAGTCTAGTATAAGTAAAGGTAAATTCCCCATTGAGTAATCATATCTTTTGTGTGAGTTTGGAAATTTAAGCAAGTACACCTTCTTGGGAAAAGTGTGCACCTCTCTTGGGTGCTAGTCTTATAGGGTTTGAGCACCCTCTTGTGTGCTAGGTTTATTGGTGGTGAAGGCATTTATCTTGAATATTATAGAAAAGGATTTTGGCTGGGTTTTCTTCCCTTGTTGAGAAGGGTTTCCCAGGATACTTCTTGTGTTCTTGTGCATGGTGTTTCTTCTTGTGATCTTTGTTGCTGCAAAATTATTGGTTATGGTTAAGTGAAATGATAAAATTGGAATGGAATTCTTTCTTAATCCTTTCTTATTGAAAAATAAACATTCTATCAGAGCACAGGTCTTGAAGAACCCATTGCACAAAACATATTTCAACCATCCTCCTCTCCTCTGCAGAAACCGTACGACCCTCCTAGGGTTTCCAGAAAATCCATACGACCTACTCTTATAAGGGTTTTCAACACTTAAAACTTGGATGATGGGGATAAAAAGGACATAGGTTTGTACTAACTCCTTCAACGCACCTCCAACAATTCTCAAATTGCAATTCTGAGCATTTTGAATTTTTGGCCCTAGGGTTCCTAGGGTTTCGCCAATTTCTGCAGAAAATTTCAGAATTGTGTTCCTGCAAAATCTTTGAAGAAGCTCTTCAGCTTACCAGGGCTATCATAATTCTCAAGGCTTGTTTTTGGAATTCATAAGTCCAACAAAACCTAAAAGTGCTAGCCTAGCCTAGCCGTTAGGTTTTCTAGCCTAGTTGACAAGGGTTTGTGAAGAATCCAAAATGAGCAAAATCACGATGGGAAGAAATCTTGATGACTCAAGCAAACTCAGTTCCAGGAAGAAAAAACCACAAAGAAATGAAGACATCAACATCTCAACACTCTCAGGTATGGTCCCTACCAATGATAATACTTGGTTAATTGATAGTGGTGCCTCCAGGCACATGACCGATCTTAGAAATCATCTAACACACTTCGTTGAGAAATAGACACATCTACATGTTGTTCTTGGAGATGATGCCAGATATAATGTGAGAGGATTTGGAACTTATACCTTCCAACTAGACTCATATATGCAACTTAAATTAGAAGAAGTACTGTATGTACCCAGAATGAAGATGAACCTTGTCTCTATTTCTGCCTTGGAAGACAAGGGCTACAAAATCACATTCTTAGAAGGAAGAGTCCTTGCATGGCACAAAGACTCTCATATAAATTCTACCAAGGTAATTGGCATCAGAGAAAACAGTTTGTACAAATTAACCATCAAACATGTCCAGGCCTTACTACATGACACTTTCAGCTTGAGTGAGATATGGCATAGAAGAGTTGCTCACATTCATTATAGAGCTCTTCCAGCTCTAGGGAAAATGGTAACAGGTCTACTAGAAATACAGATTCAACATAAAGGCATTTGCAAAGGTTGTGCCCTTGGAAAAAATGTTAAAGGATCCTTCTCAAGCAATGAAAATAGATCTAAGGAAATATTAGACTTGATACATTCAGATGTGTGTGGACCAATGAATGTTGCATCTATGAATGGGTACTTATACTATGTACTCTTCATATATGATCACTCCTGGAAAACTTGGATTTACTTCCTAAAGAATAAGGATGGAGTCCTTGCAAAATTTCAATAATTCAAAGATCAGATTGAGAACCAGACCGAAAGAAAAATCAATATATTAAGATTAGATAATGGAGGAGAATACACCTCAAAAGAATTCAACAATTTTTGTATTGAAGCAGGAATCAAGAGGGAGTTCATAGTTCCTTACAACCCTCAACAAAATGGGGTTGCTGAAAGGAAAAACATAACTATCATTGAGGCAAAAAAAGAGATGATACATGATTAGAGTCTACCTATGACTCTATGGGAAGAAGCATGTATGAGAGAAGTATATGTTCAAAATAGAAGTCCTCATCATATCCTAAAGAACATTAATCCAGAAGAAGCCTTCACTGGAATGAAGCCTGAGATTGGACACTTCAGAATATTTTGATTTCTAGTATATCTTCATGTTTCTAAGGAAAAGAGATCCAAGTTAGAACCTTTAGGAAGGAAGGGCACATTTGTTGGATATAATGAATCATCAAAATCATATCGAATGTACATTCCTGGTTAGAGACAAATCGAAGTAAGAAGAGATGTTACTTTTGAAGAAGAAGTATCCTTCCAGAAATCTAGAGAAGCACAGATGGAAATTGATAGTGAGACAATGCCTTCTCCCCCTTCAACAGTTCAGAGGGAGACATATATTATTCCAAATGCTCTAGTAGCTCCAGTTGATCCAACTGTTCCAGCCGATTTAGTTTCTCCAAGCAACATACCCAGAGATATTAAAATTGGACATAAAAGGCCTGCTTGGGCCCACAAAACACTACAATAAGTAGAAGGGCATAAAGCCCCACAAGGAACAACCAGAGAGAGAAAGAGACCAAAGAGATTATCAAGCTACCTTTAAACCATGCCCCACATTATTGAATCAAAGCCATCTTGTCATGGATAAGCTTCAAGTGAACAAGTACGTCAAGATGCCATGACTGAAGAATACCAATCGATATTAAAAAATGATGTATGGGATGTTGTTCCAAGACCAGAGGGAAAATATGTAGTGACTTCGAAATGGATTTATAAAATCAAACATGCTGCTAATGGAAGCATCGCAAAATATAAAGAAAGATTTGTGGTCAGAGGGTTTTCACAAATAGAGGGAGTGGACTATGACGAGACTTTTGCACCAGTAGCCCGATACACCTCCATCCGATCTATCATTGCATTAGCTGCTTCCATGTGTTGGAAACTACATCAGATGGATATAAAGACAACCTTTCTCAATGGTGAAATTGAGGAAGAGGTTTATATTGAGTACCTGGAAGGATTCATTGTACACAATAAAATATATCATGTATGCAGGTTTAAGAAATCCCTATATGGTCTAAAGCAAACACCACATGCTTGGTATGAGAAAATGGATGGATTTATGATGATCTTGGGATTCAACAAGAGTGCTGCTGATCCAAACTTATATTACCACATTGATGGAAATAAGTGTTTGATTTTGGTCCTATATGTGGATGACCTTTTCCTCATCGGTTCAGAAAGACTCATTGCTGAGTGAAAACAAGCATTGACTGCTAAATTTGAGATGAAGGACTTGGGCTTGATGCACCACTTCTTGGGACTAGAAGTATGGCATAGGACATATGAGATTTTCCTAAGTCAAGAAAAATATACTATGGAGATACTGAAGAAATTCGGCATGGAAGAATGCAAATCCATGCCCACTCCAATGGTAATGGATTTTAAGAAGATGAGTGATACTGATTTAGGAGAAGTGGATCTACACTTGTACCGATAGTTGATTGGATCACTGATGTATCGGGTTAACACCAGACCAAATATTTTCTATGCAGTGAATGTGCTTAGCTAGTTTATGAACCAACAGAGACAGACACACTAGATAGCTGAAAAACATGTATTAATATACTTACAAGGCACAGTTGGTTATGGCCTAAGATATGCCTCCAGTGTGTACTTGAGCCTGCAAGGATTTGCCGATGCAGATTGGGCAAGAAGTGCAGTGGACAAAAAAAACACCTCTGGCTATTGCTTCACTTTAGGGTCTGCCATGGTTTCCTGGTGCAATAGGAAACAAAGCTCCATAGCATTGAGCACCGCAGAGGTAGAGTGCATTGCATTGAGTGTAGCAGTCTGCGAAGCAGTGTGGCTTCACAATATTCTGACTGACTTGTTCGATCATGAGATGGATCCTACTACTATTCATTGTGATAACTAGAGCTGTGTAAAGCTCTATGAGAATCCTTTGTTTCATGATAGATCGAAACACATTGAGATAAAGTATCACTATATCAGAGACATGGTGTAGAGGAAGACAATACACGTGCAATATCTTCCTACTTATGAACAAATTGCAGATATCTTCACCAAACCACTTGCCAAGACTAAGTTCGAGTATTTTTGTGAGAAAATTAGCTAGGTGGAAAATGCATCCCTAGCTGAGAGGGAGTGTTGATGATTGCAACTATGTGAGACATTCTCCAACTTACAAACCTGAGAGATGTTGATGATTGCAGCTATGTCAGACATTCTCCAGCTTACAAACATGAGAGAAATCCCCTGAGAGGGGTGTGTGGTTCCTATCTGAGACAAAGATGGAACATAGAGATGACCTCCTCCTTATAGAGAGTTGAGAAGAACTCCATATGATTCTCCTGTGTAACACAATGAGAAAATAAATCTGATGAGTTGGACGTGCTTGTGGCTGAGCACAAGGTGAACATGTGAAATCCCAAAGTGCTGGGTGCATCGTAATGAGAACATAAATGAAGATGATGTATTAGCCTCCTTTGAGCAGAAGAGTTGATGAAAAAATCTAGATGAATCTCCTGTGTAATGCAGTGGGAAAGAAGATCTGTGGAGTGGACGTGCCTATGGATGATCACAGGCGAACATGATCCTAGTGGCCGAGCACTAGTGAAGAAGTGGTTCTCCTGTGTAATGCAGTGAGCCAGAGATATGGACATCCCTATGGATGTGCCTCTAGTGGATGAGCACTAGTGGGTGTACAAGATCCATTGATATATTGTTCAAGAGTCAGACCTGCCTATAACCCTAATTGTAATGTAAAGGGTACAGGTCAACCCCACCTTGATGTGACTAGTAATTAATGTAAAAGATAATTAATCTAGTTAATATTAATTATATTATAAGATAGAGAGGTCAGCCCTATTGTGCCAATAGAAACTTTTGTTGATATGTTCAGTATAGTATAAGTAAAGGTAAATTCCCCATTGAATAATCGTATCTTTTGTGTGAGTTTGGAAATTTCAGCGAGTACACTTTCTTGGGAAAAGTGCACACCTCTCTTGGGCGCTAGTATTCTAGGGTTTTATCACCCTCTTGTGTGCTAGGTTTATTGGTGGTGAAGGTCTTTCTCTTGAAGATGATAGCAAAGGATTTTGGCTGGATTTTCTTCCCTTGTTGAGAAGGGATTCCCATGATAGTTCTTGTGTTCTTGTGCATGGTGTTTATTCTTGTGATCCTGGTTGCTGCAACATTATTGGTTATGGTTAAGTGAAATGCTAAAATTGGAATGAAATTATTGCTTAAGCCCTCCTCATTGAAAAATCAACATTACTTGGGTAGGCTGTTGGAGTACTGCTCCGAGATGCTGTACTCTTGGGTGTGACAATCAAGGATTGGGAAATTTTCTCACCCAGACTTTTCCTCTGTGTGTGTACGAATCATTGGTGCTGGGTATTGTCTCTATGTCACCGGTGTCATGAGCAAGATTTCTTGAGGCGTTATCTCCATCTTCATTCAAGATAGTGTTAATGAAATAATTGCTGAAACCGACAACCAATATGTGTTCTAAAAAAATACCATTAGGGTCGAACCCTTTTACTTTTTTAGTGTATTTCAAATTGAGGCTATGGAAGTGGCCCGCAAATTTGTCAATCTTGTACATATTCCTGAATATGAAATCCCTGAATTTCCAAGGCAGAGGTATGAATTTCTTTTTTCTCCTTTCATGGAAAAAATGCAACCAGTAGGTGTACTGCCTTGCTATCTCAATTACAAACATTTTGTCAGATATGTGACATGGAAGGAAGGAAGTATTTTATTTGGATCCAAAAATTCTTATAACGTTGTAATTTTCCATTTGTTCTAGTGTCCCCTTCCTATCCAGGAACTTACTCACTTGGTCAGACATTCGTGGAGCATTTTTTCCAAACATCAATTCTTTAAAAACTGAGACAAAATCATTAAATACTTCATAAAAGTGCTGGGAGGCCTTGTGTCTCCACAATGATTGATACTAGAAGGTTGTTGGGTCTAACTCACAGTTTAACTTCCTACAAATAGATAATCTCGAGAACTGAGAACAATGTGCTATCACAAAGACCAAATAAGATGACAAACAAAATTTCATATCCTTCTTGTGTTGCGCCAACTGGGAAGAGATTTCGCTGGAAATGAAATTACCCTAGTCGAAGATGACCTGTTCCTTGACTGTAAAATAAAGAATGTAAAGAATCATCCAGGAGATGCTGGCCATGGTTTCCTTTCCTGTTATTCTCGTAAAAATCCATGCAATTTCCTGGAAGGGATTTTTGAATGCGCCAACCTGCAATCTCGTGATATCCCTGGGGACAGATGCTAGGTTCTCTAGAAATTCAGGTAAGAGGTTGAGTCCATTGTCATGCTTTCTTAAGAACTCCCTGCAATATTGGGTTTGGCCAACATTTGTGCTTTTAATGATGTTGTTGAGAGAGACAACTTTATGGTAGTGGATCACTAATTCTTTGTTATATGCCACATGGATGCTATGTGGATATTTTAATGTGGTTGAGAACTAGGAAGATAAATGAGTCTCTATGTTAGTCATTCTACATGGAGAGAAAAAAGTTTAGATATCCCTCAAGGTTTGATTATCACTATAGGACCCCAATAGATTAATTGTCATGATTTCGTAGAAATGCGACTTACTAGGGAAAACTATTCCAAATCTAGGGCACGAGTTTGCAAAGATTAGATAGACCCACACTCATAGAAAAATTCTTTTTACTTTGACTCCCTAGGTGGATGGCCTATGCATGTTGATGCAATGAACACTTTATCTAACCGCCAATGCATTTTGTTTTCTATTTTGTGGTTGCTTGGAGGGGATGATGGTTGGATTATTTCATGGAAAGAGATGTTATATCTAGAACAATGGTCTTATTTAAGAGGCCATGTTAGTTCAATTTCTATAGTGAGAGAAACCTTAATCAAGTTGTGTAGGAAGAGTTTGAAACTATATCATTGCGCAACTTAGGCGTTTTAATGAGGATATCACAAGAGTTGACAATTGTCCACCTTATTATAGTGGATGAAATCTATTGTACTAGAGGTTCCTAACTACACGCTTTCCAACACTGGGCTTAAGGGGGGATATACCTACAAAGGCCTTTTTTTTGAGGAATTGGAAATCAAATACGTAGGGGAGATCTTTGTGGCCATGGATGAGAATGGGTGAGTAATTGAATAAGCATTGATTGAACATGAGTTTTCTAGTGAATGAAAAATAATCTTTTAGTCTCAAGGATTTACAACTGAGTGGGATGTTGCCTTGAAAAGTTCCTTCGATGTGGTCCCTAAAAATATCATCAAGGAGAAGAAATGTGCTCGTGACCATGGCATATCCCTTGATGAATTCATTGATGCACTTGATGAGATAATCAATGACAAGGGCCTGGGGTCGGATGGTGTCTCGTGCAAGTTGTACAAGGTCACATGGGAGTAATGTAAGATTTGTTTCATATTTACAAGGAATAAGGATACAATTTCTTGGGGTATACATGCAACCTTGAGTTGATAACTCGATAAAGGTGGATTACTCTATGTAATGCCTCATATAAAATCTTGGCCAATGCTCAACTCTATGCATAAAACATATTTTTCCTAAAATTATTATATTGGAGTAGACAAGGTTCATTCAAGGCACAAACATCCTTAATGTCATTGTAAGAATTGAGAAAAATATTAGGACCTCTAGTCTAGTAAAGGCAAGTTATATTGTGGAGGTATTTAGTTGCAGATAAATTTTCACCTAGTGTGTGAGCCACTAACTACAAACACATAGTTATTGATACTCAAGGAAAACAAAAGTTTCCCATCCTTCTCACTTCCAAGGCTTGCGAAAAAATACTACAATTACTAGAACCAAATGAAGAATTTAATATAGCTAAGGCATATGATGTTATTCATTCCAAAGGTGGAAGATCTACACTATTGAACCATTGTAAAGTTTATCCCTGAAATATTTTTGTACAAGATAGAATATAGGAGTTTGTAGAGATGGAACACCCTTCATGGAATTCCATTTAATGGTTCCTTAGGGTACTGGGGAGTGAATCCATGGTGAATTTTCAAAGGTATGTGGCTTATGTTGTTGATTTATACTTATTGGGAAGATTGGAATTTTGGACTAAGGAAATATTATGTTGAGTGAGATATCCCACTAGTGGAAATTTTATATGGCTTTGTACTTGGTATATGATTTAGTTTTTAGTAACCATTTTTTAGGGTACCCTTTAAGGGGTGACATAGGCCCATAGGTTGATTCAATTCAACTATGGTACTACTATGGAATCATATAGGCCCTTACTATTTTTACACCATTCAACATTCTTTGGTTCAAGGAGTGAGCAAAGTCCTAACTGGTCATGAAACAGATTGAATTTATGGAAAGTGTAGAAATTTTTTGGAGGGAAAAGGTGTGTTTCCATACACTAAAAAGTATAATATAATTTGGACTAATGGGTTCGAGGAAAAACCTATATTACTATCAAAGTTTGTCCAGGATAGATATTTCCTGTCAAAATTCTGCGTGCAAAATATTAAATGGGCTCATGTTATTGATAATAAGGAAATGAAGCTATTTATCCATATGGTATTAAAAGTTGGGGGTTTGATAGTAATAGATATAGACAATTTTATAGATATTTCTCATGAAATAGGCTCTTTGGAGTTGCATGGAACTGATGAGAAACTAGGGTTGACCTTGATTGAATTTTGAAAAGACACATAAAGACAATTCATTGTGGCAATGAATTCCTAGAATATTTTTTTATTATGTTGAGGAAGGGAGGCCCATGGTGACGAAGATGTAATTTTAGTATGTATAGCTCTGACAATCTTGGTGCCACCTATGATTTTGAAGATTGGAAAGCCATGGCCAATTTTAAGTCATTGGTAGTAAGAGTGATGAAATTCATGATTATAAGATAAAGCACAAGTTGAAAGATAATTATCTACATACTATTGCTAATAATGAGTGCAAGGGGGAACTCCTTGTTAAGGCTCCCATGGAATGGTAAAAATTAATCTATCCCTAACCCCAAAGATTCTGAGAAGGTTGAAGATAAAATGTCAATGTTTCCATAGTAGTAGTAGTTCCAAAACTACTCAAAGCAGTTAAGACAATGGTGATAGACATGATGACCCTAAGAACCCTAAACATGATAATGAGTATGGAGTAATTACTTCTTCCAATAAGACAAGGCCCACGACTACCAAAAGTAATAAACATCTCGTTACTGTGGTAGATGAAGGCAAGCTAGTGTATGCATTCATATAAATACAAACAAACATGGTTTTGACTAAGATGCCTCCATGACATGTCGTTGTTATGAGAAGTAAATAAACTATTGAGGATAATAGTGATATGAAACTATATCTCAAAACATTTCAAGAGGAATCAACTACTCCACTTAATGCCAATTATGATAGGAAGAAAATGAAGTTGATGACTTATAGAGTAAAATTAAAAGGAGAGAAAGTATGGTATAATAAACAAACATTGAATTTAAAACGAGAAACTTGAATGGATATAGATTTATTAGAATACATGATGTTGCTGGAGATACACTTAAGCATTTTTTGGTTGGGAAGCAGAGGAAAATAGAAGGCATGCAACAAAACTTGATTGAATTTAAGGAGATCCTAAATCCTCAACCCTTATTGGCCAAACCATTAGCTATATAAGATCCAATTGACCAAGAAGATGCACCCAAGAGAACAACCAAGGTCCAAGTTGCCAAGGAATTGATCATGGTGGTAAGGAACACTATGACTGCTAATTTGGAAGACATATCAAAGTTTCTTTATGACATTTTGCATTATGTTGATAGGAGTCTTGCACTAGGGTGCAAGATCATTGCGTTCGAGTAAACATAACATTCTAAAATAAATAAAGATAATTATTTCAATGAAAATTATGTCAAATTATTCATGGACAAATTCAAATTCCTGATTCCTATTGAAAGAACAAAAGATAATATACATCATATCAAAGATTGCTCATAGTCCAAAGATTCTAGAACTATATTCTAAGAATACTTAGAGAATTGGTTCAATATTTTAACAATATTGAGAAACAAAGATTTGAAATGTTCTTCAAAGTTGATGAGATGAGAAACAATTGAAAGGTCTATCATTAATTTTTCTAACTCTTAATTTACAATTAAAGAGACGTTTGGCATTAAGGTAGCATTATTTAAGAAGACATTTGTTGTTGAATTTGACAATGTGAATAGATTTTCATTGGAATAGGTTAGGATATGGATCACTGATTTTGTCATAGATAATATTGAACATAATTCCACTATTGGAGATCACTCTATTACACTTCATGGTTTGGAACATGGTATGTATGAGATTACTAATAAAGAGGAAACCACTATGGGCTTGCAAATGGAATTTATTAAAAAAATCAATGGGTCGATGCATATCTAGATTTGAAATTTTGATGAGCCTTATCAAAAAAATAGTAGTTAGGGTTACCCAAAAATTTTCTCCATTGATTCTAGTAGAAATAAATGTGATTTTCAATAATAAAGGAAGAGTTTTCCCTGAGAAATCATTTTGGAGTTCAATAGTAGTATGATATTCTTGCTACAAAGATCTTCGGGATCTCGTGGAATGCCCCAAAATGTTAGGTCTAAAATGGACCCAAACCTGACAAACACTAGATATTAGCCAACAAACCTTCCAACCAAGTGAGAAATATTAGTCTTGCTAACTATACCAAAACCTATTTAGTGACTAGCACATGAATTTATTGGAACTAGAATTTTGTAGGAACTTTTCATGAGATTTTTCTTGGAAGGAAATGGAATGGAATTTAGGCATATCCAAGTGAGACCATTTAAAGTTGTAAAGATACAACAACATTGAAAAAAATGATAAAAAGGGGACATTACATAGTAATTTCATAGCTGTTCTCACTACATGTTCAATCATCTAAACCCTATCTACCCATGGACTTGCAAAGAGTTATTAAAAATCATTCCAAGGTATTTTATGAGATTCCTAAAGGTATTACTCCCATTTGAGAGCATGATCACACTTTTCAACTTAGAGGGTCCTCCATCCTAACATATGACAATACAAATATTCCTATAACAAAAAAATGAGATTGAACTCATGGCCCAAGACATGCTATAGGTTGGCATCATTTGACCAAGGCAAAGGGATTTGTCTTCTTTAGTGGTGATGGTTCATAAAAATGATTCTTCATGGTGTATGTGTGTGTGTGTGTGTATAACTCAACAAGATCACCATTATTGATAAGTTTCCCATTTATATCATTTATGAAGTGTTATATGAATTACATGGGACAATTTCTTCAATAACGTCGACCATTAATTGGTATAACACCAAATTAGAGTAAGGGGATATACACACTAAAAACAATGTTTAGAACACATGAAGGTCATTATGAGTTTTTGGTGATTTCATTGGGAATTTCTAATGCACCTTCGATATTTCAAAGCTGATTGAATTTAATTTTCAAATCCTTCCTTCCAAAATTTGTGTTGGTACCTTTTGATGATATAATAAGTTAAAAAAATATTAGGAAGGGTATGTACATCATGTTGACAAGGTCTTGAAACTATTGGAGGAACACCACCTATAGGCTAAGCATTCCAAGTGTGCCTTTGGGGTTCAAGAAGTGGAGTATTTGGGACATACTATATCTCATGAGGGAATCAAGATGGTCCCTAATAAAACAAAATATATGGTAGAATGGAAAATTCCCAAAGCCCTAAATAACCTGAGAGGACTCGTAAGATTGGCAGACTACTACCACAATATTTTCAAGAACTGTGGTCGAATAACAACACCTCTATGCTAGTGGGAAAACCCCCCCTTTAAATACACCAGGGTTCAAGATGTAGACATAGAAAATAACCGTCTAAAAGCTAATAAATTCTCTATTCTACCCCAAACATACCAAAACTAATGTAAAGAAAGAAAATGAGAGAAGAGATTGGGTAACTATACCTTTGATCCCATGTTCGTTGATGATCTCCTCAAGCTTGGAAGTTCCACTGATTGCACGTCTCCTCCCAAGGCTGACCTGCATCCAAAGATAGGAAAACAAAGAACTACACACATTCTATTCTATCCATGAGTTAGGGTTATATATTAAATGTTAAGTATAAATCAATAAAAATACTCAAAACACCATCATTTGGGACATGAAAATGTGATTCTTTTATTCATCATACAAAGATTATACCTTACAATCTGTGTCGGCCATCATTCCACGAACCTAGTCTGCGCACCTCTTTACCATGATCCAAGTGCACCTTGAATTGACTTCTTCTCTCAACCTTCTGATCACCTCAATGAAAGGGAATGGGTTGAATGGAGGAAGAAGGGGCTGATGAGGGAATGTTGAGGCAATATCTCACAAAAGGCAACAATAACTTGGGCAAGGAGGGGAAGTGAAATTGGGCAGAGTTTCACTGTTCTTATGCTTATATGTGAAATTAGACCCCAACACCTCCTTTTATATGAAAAAAGGATGGTTATTTGGTTGGGTGACAGGCTATAGTAGGTGGATTACTTGGGAAACTTCCAATAGCCCGTAAATTTCAACGAATTCCTTGCAACTTTTTATTTTTTGCAACTTTTGCAAGTATACACGGGCTGTAATGGTGCAACATGCATATGTACACGAGATATAGTGGTGCACCAAGCGTATGTACGTGGGCTGTAATGGTGCATGGCATGTACATATTCTAAAAAAGTGTTGCTGAAAAAGAATACATATTTCCCGTCCCCTCTTTTTGGAATATTTTATTTTTTTGTATTTTTCAATTTTTTAAGAGCTTTGAAAAAGAATAAAAGAATGCTACGTTACAAAGGAGGAACGAGTGTTGCAAGCAATCATACTAGTTCCAATCACAAGGAACAAGACACTCGGGGAAAATTCCTCCATGGGTCAAGGTGTCAAGTCACAGAGGAAATAAGTGCTACAAAGCTTGCATATAAGGCATGCTTCAAAGGTTCATTTGAGAGCAACATGGAGCCGACATTAGGCCAAAGACGTAAACATGCAAATGCGATTAAGAAAGACAAAATAAGACCCATTCCATGTAATTTTTACGAGCCCAGAGAAGGTAAGATCAATAGTTTTTTCACGTTTAGAGAGTATGAAAAAACGTAAAAGAAGACTCTAGGGAGTACCTTTTTTGGAAATAGTCTAGTCGGTTCGAAAAAGGGTTAAACTTGCACCGAAAAAATGTCTATTCAAAACCATTTTAACGAGTGTGACAAAGACAAGATCACTCGACAATGTTTTCAATTTTAAGGAGTTTGAAAAGAGATTAACTATGGAATCACAACATTTTTCTGAGTTTAGTCTCCTTAGTCCAAAAAAAGTATAAAAGTAACTGAGGAGAACTCTCCCAACGAGACGAATCTCCCGAGGCATACCTTATTTCTCTATAATCTACACACTGGAAAAATGGTTAAACTCATGGAAGTAGATGTTCTTCTAGACAAATTTAACAAGTGTGAAGGAACAAGGTCACTCAACGATCTTTTAAATTTTAGGGAGTCTGAAAAGATCTTAACTATGGACTCCATGGTGGTTCCTTTTTCGTATGTAATCTCCAAGGCCCGAAAAAGGTGATAAACCAAAACCAAGGAGAATGTTCCTTTTTCAAAGATTTAGTCCCTCAGGACCGAAAAAGGGTTAAACTTACCCCTGAGAATACTCTTCTAGCGAACCGAAGTTCCTAGAGCATACCTTTATTCGTGAAATTAACCATCCAGACCAAAAAAGGGGTAAACTACCGTCGAACAAATGTGACTTCAAATTTGATTTTGGCGAGCATGAAGGGCGACAATATTGCTCGACAATATTTTCATGTTTAGAGAGTCTGAAAAGGGCTGAAAGAAGACTCTAGGGGGATAATTTTCTCAATTAATCTAGACAAGATCGAAAAGAATAAATACAGTCTCGTTGAATGTTGATTTCGAATTTTAAAGTGAGCTTGAAAGACAATAAAGTGTGCTCATTTGGGAGTCCTGAGGGTAAGGCCGAGAATGATGGTGCATCAAACGAATGAGGCTTAATCATGTAATCATGAAATGACTTAAGGACACCCGAGCCTATAGTGATTATTGACAACATGGACACCAAAATGCAACAAGGATCTACCTAGGGCATCCATGTACATGTAGGCTCTACCACCTAATTACGACATTTCTAGAGAAACAATGAAGGTTCCGTGCGCACATAAGTGGGGTCAATCCTATGGAAAAGCAGTAAAGACAACGATATGCAGAAAGTGGAGATGAAATCCTAACTTATATGCAAAAATTTGGAAAAAACTACTGTTACCAAAGGATACCAAAAGTGACCCATCCCCCAAAAAGTTACCAAATCAAAAGGAAAAAGGGTACCAGAACGTTCAATAAGAAACTCAGAAACAGAATCAAGTGATCACTAAGTCAGGAAAAAATGACAAAGGGGGTCAAAAAGCGACAAAAAGGGCCAAAACAAGTCTATAAATAGAAGCTGATAGCTCATTTTCACCATTGTAATTTGAAAATTAACCAAAAGGAGAAAAAACACCTTTGCTAGAAAAGTTGATTCCGAGAGCTTCAGTGGACGAAACAAACTTATACTTGGAACAAGTAAGTACAAAATCATCCTTCTTGCATTTCAATATTTCATTTGTGCATTTATTTTGGTTTTTTAGGGGGCACACTCTCCTAAAAACAACGACCCTGCATGTACGTGGGCTGTCCAAGGACAACCCGCGTATGTACTCAGGAAGAAAACACTATGCCTGCGTACATACACGACTGTGGCCAATAAAACCCGCGTACACCTTTGCAAGCTTGGAAAAAATAAAAAATGCAAGAGATAAATTAATCCATTTTGTCATGGAACGAGATGTATGTCCATTGGAGGGAGAGAGAGAACGAGGATATCGATATTTTGTTCGAAGAGGACCCTACAACCATAGCTGCACTAAAATAATGTGGGCTATGGAAGTTCTACCAGTGTCCTTTTATGAGGGCACAACCCAAATTACTCAACACTCTCGTTGATTATTGACACCCAGATGTAGAGACATTCATTGTAGAGGGTCAGTTACTGACTCCCATGACCGAGGACATCTACTTTCTGACTGGCCTCTCGAGGAGAGGGGAGCCAATCAATCTGAGGACATTTCCTCCTGGGCATTTTAAAATCAAGGATTACATCTGGATGTATTGTGAGACTGACACTGAGATGGTAGGTTCTCAGGTGTCGATTCATAAGATCATCAACTTGACTCTACGAGTGATCTTGCTACTGATTGGGTGGATTATTGGATCTGCGGTCCTACATTAGGCCTCCCAGGCACAATGCACTGTGTCATTCAGTGTCAGGAGGCACATATCTTTGACTGGAGCACGACCATGTTTATGTGCATGAAGAGACAACTGATAGAGTGTCGTCATTGTACCAACAAGAATTTTGGGTTCTATACAATATTATGTTCCTTCTTCTTCGAGAGGGTTCCCAGTCTCATTCCTAGAGAGACAATATGGGGGCATGTGGCCTCTTTCCCAATAGTATGCATATGGGTAGCATTGATGCCACGACATAGGGGATGGAGGACCATAGAGGTCTTTGATGAAAAGTTATTCGACTGGTGGGAACACGATATTCTGGATATCGAGGACTACCCCTATGCTGAGATCAACTTTTCTAGAGATCCATACATGCCCATGCCTCCTGGAGAGGAGCCAGGAGAGATAGGTAACATGATTTTAATGTTATTTAATTTTTCATTTTTTATATATATATCATTTTTATATGTGTATAGAGTACTACCTCTTGTGTATTTTCTATGTACATATTTGGGACCAATGCACCCAACAGACTTCGCGAGGACTCGACGACGTCCTCGACCAGAGGCATGACCAACAATAGCCGGTGGACCAGCAACCACATGGGGACCTTGATCTGGATGTTATGAGTAGAACAAAATGACTACAGATTATTAATATATTCTTAGCACAAAATAACAGAAATACAATAAAACTTGTTTTCTATTCAATAATGAAATACGCTGAAACTGTAAAATGCATCAGAAACAAGCTTGTGGGAATGGTGGCGGCTTATCTCTAAGAAGAGATGTGACGACTGCGCTCATTCGCAAGAAGAAACTTACAATGAGGCTCTGAAGGACTTTTTTACAATAAACAAGAATTCCCAAAACCCTAGACATCCAAAAACCTAACCCTAGGAGATGAAGCGCCAAAAGTCATGTGGGCCCCGTTTGGGTAAGTTAGTACATCAACTTCCCGAGGTCGTAACTT
>SNQJ01S0109937.1:57914-78743 GCA_010110895.2 Picea sitchensis
TATGGCCCATAACGGAGTGGGCGAAGCTTCTGATGGGGTCCTGTAAGGCGTTCTTTCTACAAGTGCAACCAAACTTTGTCTCCCACCTAGAACTTATGTGGCACCCGATGTTGATCATGGCACTGTTCGTACTTGTCATTGGACTTCTATAGGATATCCTAAACCTGTTGGCGAATGTGATGGATCTGCTCAATGAACCGGGTGGCTTTTTCATCTTCAGTTGGAGCAGGAGATGAGTCGGTCGAGGTGACTGCAAGGGGAAGTGAAAACTCTATGGGACCCAATGGTTGGAATCCCAACCCCACCTGAAAGGGGCTGTGGATGGTTGAGCTATATAGGGCTCGATTGTAGCTATGCTGGACATAGGAAAGGCTCTCATCCCATGTGTGAGGGTGCTTTGAATTATACATGCAAAGGATATGCACAATCATTCAATTTACAACCTCGGTTTGGCCATCTGTCTGGGGGTGGAAGGCCTTGGATTTGGTGAGCTTGGTGTCTAGCAGTGACCAGAGGCTCGACAAGAATGTGTTGAGAAATCTACTATCCCGATCTGAGGCAATGGTTTGTGGGATTCCAAAATGCACCCAGACTCATTCAAAGAAGATCTTGGCAGTGGCCTCTACTGTGATGCTCTTCTTACAGGCAACCATAATCATCATCTTAGAAAAGCGATCAACAACCACAAAAACACAATCATTTCCCTTCTTGGTGGATGGGAGGACTGACATGTAATCCATTGGGATGGATTTCCATGGCCTGTCAGGAGTAGGAAGAGGGGTGTACAAGCCCTGTTTCTTAGTGGTCGGTTTGGCAATACCGCAGGCAGTGCAGGACCTGATATATTTGCTGACCTCCTGTCAGAGTTGTGGCTAGTAGAAATGTTTTTGTAGCATTGCCACTGTCTTTTCGACGCCGAAGTGTCTTGCCAGCCGACTGTAGTGGTATTCCCAGATCAACTTCTCTCCCTCACTTGATGGAACACATATATGGCCCAGACAACACAACAACCCATCCTGAAGATGGAAATTATCGACAACTGTGTTCGCACCCAACATTTGGTAGGTGGTGGCGAAGTCAGGGTCTATCTCATAGAGTTGGTGCCATCCAAATGTCTCATGGCTGTAAGAGTCTAGCACCGTGGTGAGTGCCATGACTGGCGGTCTGCTGAGGCAATCAATGACATGATTGGTGCTTCCTGTTTTATACTTGATGTTGAGTTGGAATTGCTACAAGTATGTGGACCACTTTTGATGGCGGTCATTTTGTAATTTCCCTTGTGTCTACATGAACTGCAGTGACTTATGATCAGTGTGGATGACTGTCTCCTTCCCAAGAATGTAATGTCTCCACTGGCGGTAGGCTTTCACAATGGAGTACATTTCTTTGTCATAAGTAGGGTACTTACGGACAATATCTGATAGTGTCTCACTATGATAGGCCACAGGGTGGCCGTGCTGAGTGAGAATGACGCCCACAACATAGTCTGAAGCATCTGTATCGATCTTAAAGGGATGTTGCAGGTATGGTAGTGAAAGTACTGGGGCTGAGCACAAGCGCTGCTTCAAATCACCGAAAGCTTGTTGTTGTGACTGGCCCCACACAAATTTTTCCTTACCACCACCCCTGTTTATTTGGCTGAGGGTCCATGCAATATGGGAGAATCCCAACATGAACCTGCGATAGAAATTGGCAAGGCCCAAGAAGCTCCGGAGCTTAGTGAGTGTTGTTGGGGCTGTTCAGTCACAGATGAATTGGATCTTGGCTGGATCCACATGTACGCCATGATGATCAATGATGTATCCCAGGTAATGGACCCTGTCCATGCCGAAGGAGCATTTTTCAAAGTTGGCATATAGCTTGTGCTGTCGTAGGGTGTGCATAACCTGCTGAATATGCTACAAGTGTTCGACCCAAGTTTTTCTGTAAATTAGAATGTTTTCTAGATACACCACTACAAAATTATTAGTGAATGGTCACAGGATATCGTCCATCATTTTCATGAAAGTGGCTGGAGCATTTGTCAAACCAAAGGGCATGACCAACCATTCAAAAATACCTTCCTTTGACTTGAAGGCGATCTTCCATACATCTGTCTGTTCTATCAGGACCTGGTGGTAGCCAGACTTCAGATCAATCTTACTGAAGTATTTGGCCCCCGTGAGTTGATCAAGGAGGTCGTCAATTCAGGGAATGAGGTACTGGTTTCTGACTGTGATTTTATTCAGAGCCCGGTAATCAATACAGAGTTGCCAGGTTCCATCTTTCTTCTATACCAGAACGATTGGGCTCCCGCAAGGTGATGAGATGGGGTGAATGTGCCCCTTGTGGAGAAATTCTTGGATCTATCGCTTGATCTCCTCATTCTCTAACAAAGAGGGATGATATACTGGCCCATTGGGAAGCGGTGCTCTGGGGGTTAGATCGATGGGGTGCTTGACCTGGTAGTGCAGAGGTACCCTTGTAGGCGAGGAGAAGATATTCGAGTATTCTTCCATGACCTTATCTACTTGCTTCTACTGTGTGGAGAGGTTGGCCGCAGAGACCCTGGATGTGGCTGTGATCTTTCATGTATTCTAAGAGGGAATAAAAAAGAAGACAAACTTCCCCGTCTGAGAGATGACCTTCCTGCATTGCTTAGCAGAGATCAAGGAAATATCACTAGGTGGGACTGCCTCGGGTATCCTGTACAATTTCCTGTTCAAATTAATAATAACACTATGAGGCCTAAACTCATATACAACATGACATTTCCATAAATAAGGTTGGCCCAAAATAACATCACAAACTTCGAAAGGGGAAACATCACAAAATACCATGTCTCTGAAGGGCTTGATGCCGTATGACAATCAACATTGTTGGCTGACGCAGAGATCACTTCCTTGGTGGAGCCATCCAATGGAGTAGGGTTGTGGGTGCGACGTTGTTGGAAGGGCTAGCTGCTTGACGACCTCTGCTGAGATGAGGTTCTTTTGGCTACCGCTATCAACAATGAAGTGCAACGGGGTGCCTTTTACCCACATTTGTGAATGGAAGAGAGGCTCTCCTTCTTTTGTCTCATCTGGTTCACCAGGCTGGAGCTTGGTGGTAGAAATGGTGGCACTGGGTTCCACATCAATGATATGTCTACCCCTTTCTGGTTCTGGCTTAGAGTTCGAATCCACATCTAATTCAGAGGCTTTCACTTCATCCACCAACGACTGTTTCGAGCAATGTTATGCCAAGGGCTCTTATGGAAGTCACACCACTTCTCGATATCTTTCTTTGTGTTTTCGGTGTCCTTCTTTGCTTGCGGCTTGGACTGGTAGTCCTGATACTGTCCATATTTTCTCTGTCCTTTGTTCTATGGGTTGGGGCCACCCTTTCCTGGCTTTTGTTGTGAGGGGTTCCCAGGCCCAAATTGCTGCGTCTTTTGTTTGAGCTTCTGCTCAATTTTGACGGCATATCGGTAGGCCGCGCCCAAGGATGAAATGTCCATAAATTCCATTTCGGTCTGGATGTATATATGCAGAGCACCATGATACCTGAGCACCATATGTCACTCCGAATATTTGATACCCAACTTGGTGCGCAAGGTATGGAAGATATTTGTGAAATCTGGCACTGCTTGGTCTCTTTCTTGCCGTAGTGTGATCCATTTGGTATATAGGTCGTTGTAACTTCCGACAGGGTAGTATTGTTCCTTAATAGCATCCCTGAAGGATTCCCAGGTGTCTATGACTGAAAATAATGAGGTTTCCTCTATTTCCTTTTGTTCACAGAAGGTTTCCCACCAATCTTTGACATGGGGAACGAATTTGAGGAGTGAAAAAGTAATATTTTCTCTATTTGAGAAGTTATGGACAAAAAAATACCCTTCTAGCAGATTCAACCAATTGTCTACAACATCTGCATCTATCTGACCTTCAAATATAGGAATATAGAAGTTTATTTATACCTTGAAGGGGGTGGCACCTCCGTTCGAAGAAGATGCGTCGCCTATTGGTAGCCGCTGAAGGATTTGCACGAAACTATCCATCATCTCATTCATTTGTTGCATGAGGGCTTCCTCAATCAAAAATTTGAAAGGATCTCCTGTCCTGCCATCTTTCTTTTCTCCTACCATGAGAGGTCGCTTGGGCGTGCGAGATATTTTTCCCTCAAGAGAAACAAGCTCAAGACCCAACTCTTTGTATTCTAACCTCATTGGGGACATGCATTAAGACGACAAGGAGAAGACCGTTCTAATACCACTGATCCAGATTTTAGGAGAAGAAAGAAATGACTACAGATTATTAACAAATTCTTAGCACAAAATAACAGAGATACAGTAAAACTTGTTTTCTATTCAATAATGAAATAAGCTGAAACTGTAAAATGCAACGGAAACAAGCTTGCAGGAATGGTGGCGGCTTATCTCTGAGAAGAGATGTGACGGCTACGCTCATTCGCAAGAAGAGACTTACAATGAGGCTCTGGAGGCATTTTTTACAATAAACAAGAATTCCCAAAACCATAGACATCCAAAAACCTAACCCTATGAGATGAAGCGCCAAAAGTCATGTGGGCCCCATTTGGGTAAGTTAGTACATCAACTTCCCGGGGTTGTAACTTTTGCATACGATCTCCATTTTAGGTGTGTGATAGCCTGTTGGAAAGGTATCGTCGAGGATATTCATTTTGGGGGCTCAATCATGCCTTTGGATATAATTTAGGATCTCTATCACCAAAAATATTCATTTAGGCCCTCAAAATGGCCCCGAAAGTTAAAACTACTAAAAATAGTAAATTGCCAAACTTGTCAGAAAACTGTTTTGAGCCAGTTAGAAAAGGTGGGTGGCCACTAATATCCATATGGATCAGACCTCCAAGCGGAGAGGTTGAGATAATTTTGAGACGAGTGGAGCGCAACCTCATTGTGATCACTCTCACAGTACCCATGGCCGAGATCGAGGATCTCCCGCCTTCCATGTAGCCTCATGTAGTGGGGGTGCCACAGATGTGGGTCTAGATTTTCTGACATTTGGCCAATGCCATTGTGAATTATGGCAGGGCCAATAGGCCTCGTGCTTAGATAGGATAGACTTTTGATGTGTCGAGGACACCTTTTGTACATTTATTTTTTGAGGGCATAAGACCAATGATGTATACTGAACATTATTTTTGAGGCGTTTGCGCCCACCTATGTACTCATGACACTTTTTGATATATATATATATATATATATATATATATATATATACATCATTTTTGTCTTATGGATTAAATCTTTTACAAATGTATGTAGATGTGTATGTGTGTGCTTTTCTTTTTATGTGTGTGCAACATGCCAATCTAATATTTGATTAGCTAGAGTATCTGTCATATGATTAAATCTCCTAGGAACATAAATATACATAGTGTAATCAAAATAACGTTCTAAGAGACCTACCCTAAGGAAACGTCGGTGCAAAGTGGGATCATAAACGTGATAAACTCCATTTAATTAACACACAACAAACCAAGCATATAGGTAGACATGGAGGTGAGAAATGCCATGTGACAAAGCGTTATGAAGCAACTCTCTTACTGCACTGTACTCGACGACATTGTTTGTAGCATCACCTAGAAAAATACCTCCAAAAGATAAAAACTGGCCTCCAAGTGTGAAAATCAACCAAGCTGTGGAAGAAAGCCTCCGAGTGTGTCGGCTAGCGCCATCCGTGAAACCAAAAAACACCTCCGATTCACTTGACATCTACCACAGTGAAAAATAAGACATAAATAACTACACATCCACAAAACAAAAAGACAAAAAATGTATAAGAAACTATACATATGTAAAAGAAGTCACCCAGGTGACCAACCTAAGAGTAATAATTCTTGAGGTAGATTCCATTTCTAGGCTTCGCCAAGGAATTTCCTTCAAATTAAACCAGATGGTAAGCGCCCTTCTTCAATACCTCTTTCACAGTGAACGGTTCGAACCACATGGGTTTGAACTTTCCTACCCCTAGGGGATATTTTTCTTGATCATAGACCAGGACAAAATCACCTTCGAAGAAAATCTGAGGATGAACAGACCAATCGTAATGAAACTTGAATCGTTGCTTATGAGCCTCATTGGATGAGGCTGCATCACGACATTGCTCATCGAGCTACTCGAGATATAGTAGGTGTTCCTCAAGCGGTGAAGTGTTTGGAAATAGTTCTACTGCCAACTTTAAAGAAGCAAGATGACACTCAATAGGTAAGACTGCTTCAATCCCGTATGCGAGTTGAAAATGTGAGAAACCAGTGGCAATATTCACAGAAGTTCGGTAGGCCCACAACATTGAATACAACATGAAATGCTAATTTGACTTGGCAGAATTTATCATCCGCTGAAGAATTGTGTTGAGAGACTTATTCACAGCTTCAACCTGACCATTCACTTGCGGGTAATAAGTTGACAAGTTTTCTTTCCTAAACCCGAGCTTTGACGTTAACTCATTCATCATTTTTTTTTGGAAGTGAATTCCATGGTCAGTGAAAATATCCTTCGGGATGCCGAACCTTGCTACTATCTAATTAAAAATGAAAAGAGTCGTGGTTTCTCCATCATTGTTAAACATTGACATAACTTCAACCCACTTCGTGAAGTAGTCTATTTCCATGATGATGTAACGATGCCCCCTAGATGAGGCCGAGTGACATGCAGTGAAATCAATCCCCCACTTGGTGAAAGGACCAACAACAATGACATGAAACATAAGAGTAGGATGTGCCCTCATCTTCTGACATAATATCTGGCATGGGTGGCACTTCTTGAATGCCTCAACACAATCCTTGATTAACGAGGGCCAACAATAACCTGCATGTAGAATATTTTGGGCTGTTTCCAACCTAGAAAAATGACTGCTACATTCTCTAGTGTGACAGTCGTTCAAAATGAGACGTGCTTCTTCATGGATAAGGCACCGAAAAAGAATGCAATCCATGCCTCGACGATACAAAGTGTCATCGACAATACGATAATTTCATCCCTGGTGTCGAATTCGTTGAAGCTCATCACGAGAAGAAGAAGCATGGCACTTCAAATTCTTGAGATAGACTAGTATATCTCCATACCAGAGGTCCAAAGATGATATTAGAAAAAAAATATACTTTGATAGGCGATTCTTCGGGCGTGATATCACTAGACTTGACTGGAAGTTACGAAATAAGTTCGGCAAATGCCAATGACTTTTTGTATTTCACGGAAACAAAATCCAAGTCAAATTACTGTAGGATTAAAATCCATCTACTGATATTTCCACCAATGACTTGTCATGTTAACACATATTGAAAAGGGTTCACAACAACAATGACAGTGGTCATGCAAAGCAAAATGTAATGAAGAAACCATTGGACAACATGAACTACTGCCAAAACAAGCTTCTCAATGTGAGAATAGTTGAGTTTCGTCCCAAACAAGCCTCAGATAAGATAATAAATAACATGCTCCTTGAGCATATCATCCTCTTGAACCAATACCATGCCAATGGTCAACTCCACAGCAACCAAATACAACAAGAAATATCTGTTATAATCGGGAGGCTAGAGCAGAGGGGCCGGCGTAAAGGCGCATTTCAATGCTTCAAAAGAGCGCTAAGAGAATTCATCCCAACATAATGGGACTCCCTTTTTCAAGAGATGCATAAACCCTTTAGTTATCTAGGCGTAATTCACGACAAAACGCCGAAGAAAGTTCACTTTCCCTTGTAAGATCCGAAGCTGAGGTATCGTGCATGGGGGAGGGAATTGAACTATTGCCTCAACCTTGAAAGGATAGACCATGATCCCTATTTTCAAAACAATAAAACCTAAGAGATGACCTGACGTAACACAAAAACTGTACTTGTTAGGATTTAAGCAAATTCGATAGTAGCAACATCGTTCAAAGATTAGTTGAAGATGAGTGGGATGATCAGATATCTTGCGAGAGCATGATGCTAGATCATCAAGATATGCCTCGGCTATATGTCTAAGGTCATGAAAATAAAATGACATGGCCCGCTGAAAGGTGGCTCCATCATTATTCAGGACAAAAGGCATCTTATGATACATGAATGTGCTCCAAGGACAAATAAAAGCTATTTTATGCTGGTCTTCGGGTTTGATATGAATCTGATTGTATCTCGAGAAACCATCCATGAATGAAAAGACATCACAAACTGCACACTCATCGACAATCTGATTGATGAACATGGTGGGAAAGTTGTCTTTCAGACAGGCCTTATTCAAATCAAAGAAGTCTATGCACACATGAATCATACCATGTTTCTTGTTAACCGGAATTGGGTTTGACACCCATTCCGTCAACTGTACGGGGTAGATAAAACCGACTTTGAGCAGTTTTTCTACTTCTTCCTTAATTTCTGCAGCTTTTCGAGGATTCACCGGACAAATATTCTGTCAGACTAGCTTGGAATTAGGATAAGTCGTAATTTCATGCTCGATAATTCTTGGGTCAATGCCTGACATTTTCTCGTAAGAACAAGCAAAAATGTCGCAGAATTCCTTAAATAACTTAGTATAATTTCGAATTTCTTTGCGGGAGCAGTCTGATCTGAAGAAAACATTCTCCACAATGCCATGGGTTTTGGATATATCTATTGGAATCATTGTAGTGATACTCACCATATTACCCTCGGCATAAACTCCGTGCATAGCCAGAGGATTTATAGGACAAGACTTATCTCTATTCACGGTCGAAACAAATTCTCCTGCCTCTATTCTTCTTAACTCAGGAAGGAAGTAAGATCTATGATGTATATCATCCAAAGCTCTACCGGGACCAGTCAATGCCTCGAGAATCGCCTTGTCAGAGGGAAAGACCAGGTTTAAAGGATATGCAGTGGCAAGAGAAACTTGATCCCAAATAGGCTTGAGGACTAGATGTAACTCCTGTGGGGCAGTCAGATCGGGGTTGGCCGAATTTTGCTGGACAATGCTGTACGCAACCTCAACTGTGGACAAGGGCATGTCCATGCCAGGATGCCCCGTCCCTTATATCGAAGCTGATGGGGAAGGTAGAGTCCCCAAATCATCAAAGTAACTCATTTGAAACAATGACACTGGTATAATTGTAGCCCTACATTGGTTGGTAACAATGGATATAAGATTGACATTGCCAGAAGGTGGTGGGTAATCAAAAGTTCCCATCAATGATAGAAACAAACCATCACCTAAGTTGACAGTGCCTGGCTACAGACTATCAATCATTGGGACCGTAGAAGCCCCCGATGAAGGGTCAGGATGAGAGAAAGACAACTGGTCAATGGTCACAATTTGAACCTCGTGCAGAAAACACAAGATTGGAAAAACTATAGAAACCATTGCATGCATCACATAAGTCCAACTCCTTCCTAACAACATGTTGTAGTCGAGAGGTGCATCGACCACTTCAAATTCGACACACACAATTTTTCCTCCCAATTGCACAGGGAAAGAAGGAATGATGCCATGTGGTCTGAATGATCGACCATCAAATTCCGTAAGAAATGTAGGAGACAGAGAAAAACCAGGTTGGCTAATGGCCTTCCAACACACCAACAACATCACGCAAGTCAAGTCACCCTCGTCAACCACTGTACGAAAAATGTTTCTAGTGAAAGATTTCGTGGTATAAGCCACTACTATTTGAAACACAATGTGGTAAGGAAGATGGGGTTTCAAGTCATTTGGATAAAAGACAATCACTCCCAGGTTACAAGTTTCTACCAATCCTAAGGTGGATAACAAATATTTTCTCTGCGAAGGGAAACTTTGGAGGAATTCCATAGCAGACATCGCGCAAGGGGTCTGTGCCAAATCTTCCACAATGAAATATTTCTCGGTCTCCCTCATGTTTGGACTATGAGAAGCCTTCTTAAACACGTCTTTTGGCATGAGAGTCATCGTTTATCCCATCACCTTCTCAATATGGAGAGGATTCGGTGGGTTCGTGGCTTATTTTCCCTTTTCGACATATTCTAACATTTTGACATTCTATAATCTCGAGCCCTGGTCTCTATATTAGCCTCGACATTCATCATGTAAATATTTGCGGCTGGGTTGTTATTGGTAGTCGCGGGGGGTCCCTAACTTCCCCCTTCTGTGCTCGAGGATGCTGAATCTTGAGCCATGTTTTTCCTATGTGGAAATGGGTTCTTGATGTGCCAATAGATTCTGAGCTTCTGCAACCTGAGGGAACATATGAGTTGGATGGTTTTTCGTGCAAAGATTACATGAATACCTCGACTTCCTCTTCTCCGTTTCCCCCCCAC
Source organism: Picea sitchensis (assembly GCA_010110895.2). NCBI lineage: Eukaryota > Viridiplantae > Streptophyta > Pinopsida > Pinales > Pinaceae > Picea > Picea sitchensis. The sequence goes on from SNQJ01S0109937.1 coordinate 68,162, forward strand.
AAACATTATTGGTAGCCTTTTTATCCCCTTTACCCTTCTTTTTCCATTGTTTATTATTTCCCTCAGGCTACTGGTTGGCCTTAGGGTTCGTTGACTACACACTGTGTACATCTGACGTTTGGCTAAGGGAACAAACGAACTCGAGGTCTATCTATCCACAGTCTGTTGTATCGACAATTTTTGCAACTGATTCGACAACATGTTCGTGGAATTACCTTGCATTGAGCCTATAATACCGTCGACATGGGGTCCATACTTTTTCTTGGCCTTATCAAGAATAGACCGCGACGCATCTGGAAAAATCTCATAGAGCATTCCGGACTAAGAGTAGATTAGTTCAAGCTGTTGCGCTCTCATAATTGTCTCCTCTTTTGAAAACACTCCAGAATTTGCTACATCCTTGGATATGTAGGGCACCAAAGACTTCAAGAAATACTCAAGCAAGAAAGAAGGAGGGACCTGGACCTTAATTAATCTCTTTAGATGTCTCCCTTCTCGGATATGATCAAAGATGTGGTCGGCCTTGGTTTGCTCAAAGTTGGCCAACAATTCAATGCCAACATCATATCTCACAGGTAACTAGAAATGGTTCAATAAGACCATCACAAAGTCGTTGAAGTAAGAGTACCTCGAAAGATCGAGTTCAATATACCATTTTGCAGCACCCCCTATAAGAGTGCGTTGAAAAAGGCACAACTAGATGAAGTTGTCTCTCAGTGAGTTTGATGAGCACCATAAATGATAATTCGTCACATGATCACCTGGATCCTCGCTAGGCTTGCCTTCAAACTTCAGAATGTCTGAGGGCAACTTAGTCAGCATGCGAGACAAGCACGGATCATGACAAATTGGGTCGTTCATTAATCTTGACAAGTCTGGCAGATGTAGTGTTGCCATAAACGATGGTTTAGGTTGTGTACTATTTACAGGAAAAGAAGGTCCTAGAGTTTGACTGGAACTAGTTTGCCAGGAAAAGTTGGACTGTTGGCCATGGTTTTGGTAGAAACCATGGCCTTTGCCAACATATGGAAACTGCGTCTGTTGGGGTATCATCAACTGACTCCCATAATTGGACAACATAGTGTGTGTGGGGATTGTTCCTTACATTGTGTTCCAAGGATTTTAGAAAGGGGTTCCCCCAACCGATCCGATGGGCATGGGTACAGAGCCCTGCCCAGGGTTCTATTGAGCATGGAATGGATTTCTCCCGACTAAAATCCCTTGTGAGGGAACTGGTCCCTGCTAAGGATTCCAAAGACCCCGAGTGGAGAAAACTCAAGTCGTCGCTCCTTGTGAAGGAATAGTACCCTGCACTGGGTTCTGTTTTCCAAAAACGAGGTTGCCTCCAGCCGAGACAACAACCGAAGAAAAAACGTTGTTCCCAAACTCACCAAACAAAGAGAATGCCATAGATCCCACTGATGTTGTATAAGACAAAGGTTCTAAACTGCCTGCTCCAAACAAGCTATAATTAGCATTGGAGGAGCACCAAAAGTGGGTCACCAAGATGATAGGTTATGACTTTATAATTATCTACAAAATAATGAAATATATTGTGATTGATCATAGACATTCAAGGAAAGAAGAAGAAAATGCCACCTTACATCGTGGTAATTCCATTATGCAAGTTCATTTTGTGGAAGAAGCAAGGATTGAATGACAACAACACTAGACTATGTGACAGGTCATCAACAACTACAAAATTTCACTATTGCATTAGATAAATTTGTGTGAAAAAGATGATTTACTCTAGTATAAGGATAATCTATATTTATTTAAGAAATACCAACTCAAATATAAGATCATTTTTGAACTACATGCTTCTCCTATAGGATAACACTAAAAACTTATCATGGAATTGAGAAATATGTTTTCTGGGTAGGTCTTAAAAGTAATATTCATAAGTTTTTTTTAGAGTGTTTGGTTTGTCAATATAAGAAAGGATATATGATCAATATCTTAGTCTTCTAGAACCATTAACACAAGTTAGGATTGAGAAAATGTCTCAATGTATTTTATCACAAGTGTGCAAAACTTGAAGAGAAAATTGTCATCATCATGGTGGTGGATGGACTCACAAAGTATGCCCATTTTTTTTCTTTCTCTCATCCTTATAAATATGATAGCCACATCATTCACGAAAACAATTTAAAAGATACATGGCAATTCCAAGATTATTTTAAGTGACAAACATACAATTTTCGGTAGTATTTTTTTGATTGATTTTTTTGTTGTTGTTTCAATACTCAACCGATTCACAACTCCTATTACCATCCCCTATCTAGAGAGAAAAATAATATTGTGAATCAATGTTTATAAGGTTATCTCCATTTCTTTTGCATCCAATAAACAATCACAATGAATCAAGTACCTTTGGAAGAATGATGGTACACCACTTCCTTCCATACTTCATCCAAAATGTTCCAGTTTATGTTTCTCTATGGGTATAATCCTCCATTCATCACATAAAATTTGAGAGGGAAACCTAAGGTCTAAGTAGTGGAGGATCACACCTAGCACCAACAAAAGGTTCTCCAAAGATTGAAGGATAACTTGAATATAACACAAAACAATATGAAAAAACAATCATATCAATATCATAGTGATATACAGTTTCAAGTGGGGGATTGTCTATTTATGAGCCTTCAACCATACAAATAGATGTCCCTCCCTATATAATGTTTAATAGTATAAGCATTATATCTTACATATTGGAGTTTCTTCCTTCTTTGTGTGTCTATCCAATCTTCCATGTTTCATGGTCTAAGAAGAAAATTGCAATAATTAATGACCTAAGGTTAACTTGGAACACCTTATTATTGTTAGGTATATAGGACCACACGTGAGGAGTAGGGCATATAAATCTCTCTCCATTCTTAGAATATTTAAAACTTATTTCTTATGTTATCATTTCCTTTAGATTTAGGCCCATGAATAAGTGAAGATAACTTGCTGACTTTACCTTGTAGCCTTGGGTGGGTTTCCTATAATTTTTTATAATGATCCAAAGTCATGTTATTATAAGTTTAAGAAACATAAATTAGATGAGTATTTCTGTCGATTTTCAAGATTATTATACATTAAGCACGAAACCACGATTTTACTAAAAAGTGAAGCTGCTATTTCTAATTTCAAAAATAAATAACCATTCAAAGACAAATATCCACACTATTGTTCTTTTAATTTCTCCAAATTATAATGAATCACCTGAAAAATGATCTAAGGGAGATGTTTTTTAAGGCCTTTGAATCTTTCTTCTAAGACAAGCCTCATAAGAAATGTGTAATTTTCTAAAAAAAATCCCAAAAAAATTCTATTAATTTGAAAAAATTGGATATTCGTATCTTCAATTTGAAAAGATTAGATTTCTATAGATAATTTTATATTTATATGTTATCTACTAGTGAATTTTTTTTATTTCCATGAATTCTTAAGGGTTCACAATACTATAATTTATTTTGAAATATAATTGTACCCAATGCCATCCATATTGTGAAGTTATCTAGGTAGGAGACATGCATCATGACTCCACATGACGCCTGTTTAGATCTTGCGATCGTTCACCTCCTGAGGGTGTGCAACACCGTGAAAATTCTTACTTGGTTGCTTGGAAACACCAAAAATAATTCATCCGGACTACACCTTTTCACCTAGATCATACTCATACTCCATTCTAGACTATGGGCGAGTCACACTCCTACTCTAGTGCAACTCTTGTATACTTAGACAATCTTGTTTTTTTTTCTTTTCACAAAGACTAGTTGATTTTTATTCATTAAAAGGTGTAGTCAAATCCGAAGAGTATAAAAATGATAACTAGAGAGAAGCACAAAAATCTGGATTATCCACCACTATTTTTGGTCTTTTATCTAAATGATAACTCCTATTCCTCCATAGATTCAAACTACTATAGATTTGTACAAATATCTTCGATAGAAAATACCACTAATACAAATAGAAAATAAAAACATAAATTAAGAAGTAGAAGGCATGTTGTTTGGAACCTCATCTTCATTGTCTGGATTCACTGTCGGAGCATCCAATTCAGGAATAAAAGTCACTTCCCTTCTGGGTGAAATTCCCATGGTCGATCCTAAGACAAAATTCTATGCGGATGACCAGAGTTGTAACTCCCCAAATTGTGACCTTAGCGCCGTGACTTCATCTTGCATCTAACCCACCATCTCGTGGTGCTGAACCAAGGTGTCCATTACAAAAGAGATAGTTGAATTGAGTGCATTCACCAATATTATTAGCCTATGATTCTCTATCATCTCCTCTTCCTCCATTGCCGAGTCTTGCTGCTCACAACCATCACCATTATCTATTGCATCCAATTGTTCATAGTTGGAGAACTCTATCCACCAAGAATTATACTAGGGGCCATGAACAATATTCGAAACTAGAATCCAACAACCTTCCCAATGATCTGACAATGTAGTGAACCCACCTGGCTTGGGAGGAAATAAATCAATTTACTCGTGGGAAAATGCGAGAGATTAACCATGGCACAATACATTGGATCAAAACTCTTCTCTAGCCGAAAAAGCGCAGGGTTCCATAGGGTGCAAAGACCCCCCGAGGCCCCCCACGCACTGATTGTTACACCTTAAATTTATTTCCAAATATATCTTATCTTCTAAATAACAACAATATCCTTCATTTTTTTCTCATGGATCAAAAGGATTTGAGGTTTCTCTACCCTTATGAGTTTCCTGAGTGCTTCTCTTTTTTGTTTACTCCCTAAACCTCTGCAATTCTAGGAGACTAGTTTCATTATTTACATGAGGTTTTATTCACCGCCCCTTTGGGTGATGGTAACTACCTTGGGCCGTCCCTTTTAAGGGTCGAGCACTTCCCTAGGTATGACCACTCTTTGAATCTTTTTTGAAGGATCCATCCAATGTGGTTTGAATAACACGCTCCTTATCTCGATCAACCTCTTATTCCCTCCTATTTTGATTTTATATGTGCCCCACTTTCTTGACTATTGCACACTGGGAAGTTTCTTGCTCGGACTCATTCCTAGAGTCCCCCCGACTCCCTTCCTCAATAATTACTAGGATTCCATATTTCTTCCTTGTGGAAATTTTGATTGGAGTGGGGTCACCTTTCCCGGGGGTGGAGATAATCTGTCATTTTGGTAGGGACTCCCTTTCCTTGACCTCATTATTGGAATTGTCTCCTCATCCTGTAAAATTTTCTTGATATTCACCAATTTCTGGTTCTAGATTCACCAAGGATTTATACTTGTTCTTGTTTCTTTCCACCTCACAAACTCCCTTAGAAACAAATCCTGGGGAGTTGGAGGAGTTGGGGATTGCCTCAAGATTGACTTCTTGAGATTTTTTTGGCCACTGCATGATTTTCTTACATGGTTCCATTTTTTTGTTTTGGTTGTTGCCATTGTTCCTTCTCCCCTTCAACATGCAGATCAAATTTACCTTAGTGAAATTCTTTGCAAAGTTCCCATATTCGTGGCATGCTTTACATGTGAATGGAAGCTTCTCATAGTCCAAATTTGAATGTAGGTCCATTTGTACAAGGTTAACTAAATGGATTCCAATAGACTCTTTTCCAAATATACATCCACATATATCTCTGGAGAAGAAAAAAACCCTTCTTGTGGTTCAACGCAATTGATATATCTGCGCAGTGCATTTCCTATACTTCGAATGGTCTCATTGTTCCAGCAATGCAAAAGAATAAATGGCAAGCGGACCCATACTGAGACTGCTGTAGGGATATAATTTTTGAGGATAAATTTTGGAGTCCATTTATTGAAATACATACCCCTAGATCCCATAAAATAAGGATCGTTACGAAATATGAGATCTCAATCCGCATTGCTTTCAAACAAAAATACAAAGAAACCCTTACCACAAAAAGAAGATGACATTTTCCCCTAAATCAATGGCTTCCAATTTTGGTCCACCCATTGAGCCATATCCCACAGAGATGAACATAACTTGAGGAACTAACCAATCAACCCATTTTTAACAATCCGCAGAGTGAAATTCTTGGAGGTCGTTGAGTGAACAAGGATCTTTGGGATTTCATTAATTTGCTTCACAAATATGGAAGGAGGGGGTTTGGAAGAAGATTTAATATAGGAATACACTAGGGAATGAAAATTTATGATATTAGGTGGATTTGGAAAACGTGGTGGGGGAGGATCCCCCCTCCTAGAACTGAAGTCTTGCTTCAAGCAACCGCGGGAAGACCCCGAGTTACAAAACAAACCCTAACTTGCACGCAAGTGATAAGAAACATAAAGTTAACTCTAATATTTATTCTTAGAAATTTAGACAATCTTGCTAATAACTTAACACTTAGTCATTTAAGCATACATCCAAGAACATGATAAACGAAGAGAACAATTTTGAAATAAACAAGAGACATACATATAAATAACGCGAAAAACACAAACCATGCCTAACACCCGATTAAGTCTTCTTATTGTGAAAAAATTATAATATGACCACCATTGGCTCAATTTACAACATGGGAAGAGTTGCATGACTCACCTTATCTCACCAAGACACTCATACATAAGTTTATCCCACCAAGAATCTTTGTCCTAACCACCTTCACAACCTCCTGTGGTGTGTCTCAAATGTGCACTGAAACATAAACTTGTTGTCTCTTCTTTGCCCCAAACTTCACCAAGTTCAGACAGACTTTGGTTCTACCCCACACATGCCTTCAATAGACCTACATTTCTAGACTTCACCAAAATCTCCTAGTGTGTCCCACCCTTGGCTACTTCTCTTCCATCTTCGCAACTCTGCCTCAGTTTTGCCTTGCCTTAGACTTTCCCTCTTGTTATTTCTCTCCAAAAACTTCTTTCCTTCCTTGGTTGTGCACCCTTGTACTCTTATAGGGACTCAAAGGGTCACCAATGCAAAACTTCACGTCCTTTGTGTGTTTCATGCCCCTTTGTGAACCATCACACCTAGACAACTCGTCGCTCCCTTTCGCGAACCCGGTGCACCCAAACGAGCCCATGTGCCATCAACCATTGTGTCTCTTGGACCAACGTGCCCGATCCTTGGGTGCACATCCCTTCCTTGTGTTGATCATCGTGACTCCTCATGGGTGTGATGATGGGTTCATCCAACCTCTCTAGTGTGCCCATGTTGCCAAGGGAAGACGAGCCCACTCCTTGGGAATGCTCCCAAGTTTCCCAAACACAACCCAAGTCTCCTTCAATCGTTCAAAGGAAAGTAAGGTGTGTCCCCCCTTGGTTCCACACATCACCATCGTGAACCCAAGGTTATCTTACCCACATTCACATGTCTTCGTTTGTCTAACCGATCACATGCCCCTTGTGTTCTCTTGCCTGACTCATCCCCAAGTCTGCCCAAGGAGGGTGTACACTCAATGGGTGTCATGGAAGACCTTACATCCTCCCCCACTCCGAGTTTTTTCCATCCCCAAAAACATCAGTTAATATCCATGGTGCCTCTGCCCTAATCTCTAGATCTCATCACCACTTAATGACTGCCGTCACCACTCAATGACTGCCGTCACCACTCATTGACTATCATATCCTCAATTTTTTTCGTCAAGGTGAACTCACCTTACACATTTACATGATTTTATGAAGTGTCACACCTCACTAACTTATTGATGCTTCCATACTTTGATTCATCTATCTATGATTCAATGCATTGGATCCCCTTGTGACTTTGGCTAATTGGGTAGCTAGTCCAATCATTGCACCTCTATCTCAAGAACTCACATCTTCACGTTCAAACATCCTTTTCTGTCTGAAAACTTTTCACATCCACAACTCCCCATTTCCTCCAATCTGTTAAGTCACCCAACTACATTCCCAATAGACTTCACCAAGGCACCTATTCAAGGTGCCCCATTGGCCTCACTGCCTCCCATCGAAACAATGATCCAACATATTGCAGTTCAGTTTGAAGGTGAAGGGGGATGATTAGTTGGGTCATCTCCCTCATCTCCAATCTGTCCCAATGTGATCAGTGGAGAGTCACCGTACTTCTATGTTATCTACATGAGAAACGATACATTTGAATTGATTTTTCCTTCACACTCCTCAATGAGTCATTCTAACTCATAATCATGAAATCATTCACCGTGTCCAAGTTCACTAAAGGAGAAATCAATCTATTCCTTAGTTCTCTTCCACCAAGGTTGCTACATCTCCCTCACGTCCTCTTGGTCCATAGATGGTCTCTTCTCCTCTTCAACGAACTAATCTAGTACCCTCATCTTGTGACTTCCTCTGAGCTTCACTATGATTCATCAACCTTCAAACAAAAACCATCGAAGCCATTCAAGGTCTTAACCATATTTCTAACTATCTCTTCATCATTAACAAGCCTCTATTCCATTGACACAAGCTTCCTTTCATTATCTGTGTTAGACTATCCAACCATCACCCCACACCGTCCAAATACTCCCCCACAAGGTTGTCTACTCTGGCTATCTGCAAAAACCATCCGCAAGGAAGATATACACGTGCCCCCTTCCTTGCTCCTTATGGTAGGAATCACACATGGAGTCTGTCCTGAGAATATGGCCAAAATGTTCATGTGAGGATCATGCATTTCATTTTCCTTCCTCATGAACTCCTATCCCAACACAACTTCAAAATGGTCCATAGGAAAAATGGTGAAACTTTTCCTTCCACACTAGTCACCAAGCTTCAACGAGATATCCCTTACTACACCAACAAACCTCACTACACCTGCGTTGAATGTCTTGAAGGTTGTCTATGTTGGTTCATGATACAACCCAATCCTCCACACCATGTATTCCCTAAATAAGCTACGATTCACCCCACTATCCACCATGGCTATCCTTGACTTCCCATTGGGTTTGACCCACACATAGAAACGTTTTGTCTCACCTTGCTCCTGGATCTCTGTGGATTCACCCTCCATGACACTGTTCAAGACATGTGAGACTCCAAAAAAGGGGTTTTCTACCTTCTCTAAAGAATTAAACTTCTGTTTCAAGGGAAAATTCTTCACATAGTGCTCCTTGGCACAAACCCAACATGAAATCAACTTCTTCTCTTTCGCTCCGCCCGTTTTCTTGGCATTATCCTCACTTCCCTTGGATGTCTTCATATTTACTTTTTCCTTATTTTACCCCTTCCCTTGCTGCCACTTCTCACGTTGGGAATCCACATTGTTAATAGGACTTGTATTTGGTTCACCCATAAATTCCAATAGTTTTTCCACTATGGTGATGGTGTTTCAAGAGTTTGTACGTTCTACCATTGCAACTCACTCTACGCCCACAATTGTAGACCATTCATGAAGTGGAAATGTCTGTCTTCTTCTGACATGTCTTTGATATCCAACATGAGCCCTGTGAACTACTCAATGTAGACTTGAATCTTACCAACGTGCTTGAGAGCCAACAACTAATTTCTTGCATTCCATGCTTGGTTTCTCAGACCAAACTGTATCTTCAAGGATGCCTTCATCTCTACCTAGTTTTCTATATTCTCAATGATTCTCCTAGCTGCCAAGTCTTCCACTAAATTCCTCCACCATATCTTAGAGGTTCCTGTCAAGAACATCACTACAATGTTCACCTTGGTTTCATTCGATATTCTGTTCAACTGCTCCAAGTACTGCTCAATTTCCCATAAAAAATTTCCAAGCAACTTAATGTTGTAAGTACCGCCATATGGCTTGGGTTCCTTTATCTTGATCCACATCAACATGAAAATAGAACTCTATCATTTAGATAAAGATTGTTTCAACAAAGTGATGGTGTCATCTTCGTTCGTCAATGTTTTTGTGACCGAGGAAAGTGCTTCCTCCATTTCCTTGAGTCAATCATGAACATCGTTGGTCAAGGTGTTGGTAATCAATTTCGTGGTTTCCTAGCACTCCCAAAAGGATTTATTAAACCCATGCTTCATCTTTTTTATATTAGTATCCATGTTTTCAACCTTCTCATGATGTTGAAACATTACGTCTGTCATCTTCTCAATGGTCTTCTCCAAGATAACAAGTCGATCCTTCATTCTTCCTGTCTTGGGCTCCCTCTTGTTGATTAAGGCTAGTTGTCATTGATGTCAACCCTTGAAGAAAGCCCCATAGAAAAAAGGTTTGGGTAATGGAACCAATATTGTTTGATGTAAATATGATGCATTATTGTTTTTTCATGGTTGATAAGAAGTAAGTATGGATGCACTCCAAAGTGGTCCCCTTATGGTGAAAGCCCTCACGGGAAGACACTTTGCGGAGTAAGAGAACCCATGCTTAATTGTGGAATAATGAGATGAAGGACAATGAATTTGTCAGGGAAAATATTCTATATGGCTAGTTCTTGTCATGCCATTTCTTTTGGTATGTAGAACGTCACATAACTCCTCACGTTTAGAGAGTTATGATCATGTGAAGTTGGAGAACCTAGGTTTGGGTAATGGACCCAAGTTTGTTTGATAGATAACGGTATGATTTTTTCTATATTTGAAGGTAATAATATTATAGATGGATATTACATGTCATTCCATTTCTGGTGGTATGTGGAATGCCACATAACTCCTCACGGTTTGAGAGTTATGGCCTTACGAAGTTGGAGGACC
>SNQJ01S0109938.1:4108-29106 GCA_010110895.2 Picea sitchensis
AGTATTTCTTCTCAAAATACTTCTTGAATTCCCTCCAAGTAACACTTTTCTCTTTAATGTGCTGCACCTGCAAAAGTTGATCCCACCACATGGATGCCTTTCCCTTGAGTTGATAGATGGAAAGTCTACCCTTTGCATGAGAATAATAATTATGCAATTGAAAATACTTTCTCATGCCCAACAACCATGTTTCTGCATCTTCATCCTTCTTGTGCTCACCATCAAATGTAGGAGGTTTTATTTTGTTCAGTTACCCTTATAGCTCATCCACCCCAGACCTCTTATGCCTTCTGACAGGGGATAGACTTGAGATGCTACCTGTTCTCTTATTGGAATGCCTCGGGGAGTGGTGATTCCTGCTAACACTTCTTTCTTTTCTTTTCTCATCATGATACTTGTGACTTCACAATTTGCTCGAGCCACTCTCCTTATCCAATTTATTTTCTATTTGGTTCAAGACCTCCAATAAATTCATATTGAAGTCATCCTGCTACTCCTTGGATTTCATAAGCCTTTCATTATCATCTTTATGTCTTTGAACATCCTTCTGCAAATTTTTAATGGTCTCTACCACATTCATGTCTTCATTCCTTTCATCTCCATGTCCATTGAAGTTTGTTCCTTCAATGCCCAAATGGACCGCCATCCCTCTGCTCTCATCTTGCTAACTGTAATTCCCCTATGCCTCTTCCATTTATATGGACTCTATAATGATCTAATCTGATCTAGTTGTTGTTAATTCTGCAAAATGTGCAACCATCAAAACTTATTAGGCTAACTAATTCAACACTTCATGAAAATATGAACCATTTTGGTTCAATATATACATCCAAATTATCTCTTCTGATTTCCTGGTGTTATCACCATGACAATTTTTAGATAAGACCCAAGTCTTGAGATACATCGGGGCGAAAGGCAGTTTTTCGAAACCACTAGTCGTGGGATGGGCGACAGTTAGTCAGATCACCCTGTTTCACTCATTTGGTTCTTCACAACGACATGATGTCAGGTGAACACTGCCATGTATTGAACTCAAACACTAATCATTCGAAATGGATTAACCACACATGGAAAACCCACATATTTGTACGTAAGTTTGTCTGTGATTCATGGTTGGGACTCCATAACTACCAATTCTCAAGTATGGAGGCATCATCTTATCCGTAAACAGAGTAATCTCCAAATTTGCTCGACCTTCTTATCTCTGTAAAAGCATTTCAGTGTCCAAAAAATTGAGGTACATGGACAAATCTATATCCAGTGAGACTAGTTATTCAGGAAACATGGTATATTTTCCTACGAGTAAGAAGGAAAAGGTAATTGTGCATATCTTAGTGACTAAATTTCACACAAAACCTGTTACAAAATCGAAATTGGAAGTTAAGATAAATCCCATTATGAGAGATCTAGTCATCAACAGGCGAGCTGTTAAGAAGAAACAGAGAAATCTACAGAAGAAAGAGACCATCGCTGCAATGACTGAAAGTGCTGGAGAGGATCAACCAGTCTGGTTAGATACTTTAAAGGAGGATATCGCTAAACTGAAATGAATCCTTGAATAAAATTAAGTATATTTCAGCAATTTTTGTACATATAGTAGCAGAGATAAGGGACACCAGAGTTGATAGACCTGTTCTTAAACGGTCCCTTTAAAATAGGATAACTGTTATTTTAAATCATTTCCTTTTTGTAACTTATTTCTATTTTTAGAAATATGCGGAAGTCCGTGCGTTTTCGACTTCTACAAATAATTCTTCTATATATACATATTATCTCAAGGAAGAGAAAAGGGAAAAAGGAACCTGTCCTTAGTGTAGGAAGACTTTTTGTAATTTTGGGATTAAAATGAAAATATAAATGTAGAAGAGGATTTTGAACTATTTATGACAAGATTCTAACTGGAGGTGATATGAATCTTGTTTTCTTTCATAGTATGAATGCGATTCTTGTAAGCTTATATTTCACTTTCCTCTGTCTAAATTAGAGGAATTTAAAACCCAGAATTCACCTCTGAGATGCTCTCCGCTTAGCAATTTAGACTATATTTTATTCTTCTCAAACCAACTCTGAATTCATTTTAAATAATGCTCCGATGTGGTCATGTGTTTCTTTTTCCTCTAATACTATGCAAATTTTCTATTAAACTCAGACTCATCGCCTTCCAAACGACTTCGCGCGCACAAAAATTCAACTTGCACACCTATATTTATCGTGCACAACAACACCACAAGATAAATCGTGCTTCCGCACACCTATATCCACTATGCATTTCTTCTCTGCCACGCAAATAACTTGCACGCACTACTTTTACATTGCGCGCCAATATCGATTACGCACAGTTTTGGTTCTTGCATTGATACCTATTGCACACAGTTTTGGTATCACGCACTGATATTCCATATGCATTTCTCTCTATGCATTTCACCATGCCAAAGTTCAATATGCCCCCACCACGCACAATAATATGTGCGCACCATTGACTAGACTGCCGCGAGACAACTTATACTCATACTGTGTGCACATCAACCAAACTCCTCAGTGTTTTGCAATACTGCGCACACCACATGCACCATTACTATGTGTGTGCCCACCATGCAATGCTAAATTTAGCATGCGCACCCACACACAATATTCTTTCGCGCGGCGCTACAATTTACTGCGCGCACCCGCACATCAACATTTTCCATGCAGTGCCAAAATTAACCATGGATGCTTTGTGACTTGAAATTTGGCCATTCGAAATTAATCTTCTATGAATATTCGCTTCAATTGAACCTTTCCAACCCATCCAAGCTCAGTGTTAGAAATGATGCTCTGATACCATATTGTAGTGTTCGCCATCCACCCACAGGCTGGGTCATGCTACACGAGGGAACACTTTCTTTCTCTCATTGCAGAACTTACTGTAACATACCCAGTATTCAATTGAGCTATGCCACAAAAAATTTGTCTTCTAATTGCATGCATTTAAAAATATATATATACACGCATAACTCTTGCAGAAGCTTTATAAATAAAATGTAACAGACAATACATTTTGTAAACATACGATTTGATACAAATAACAGTAACCATAGACATGCAGCATATACGGGGAATACCCATAAACATACCGACAATTATAATCATGCATAGGAAATAACCCATAAAATAAGCAGTTAAATAACAACGCAGCATGTAAATTTATCACACAATTGGTACTTATCTTGCTAAGAATGTCACCAACTGCGTACAGACCGTCCATGAACCTCCCAACCTTAGACTACACTATTCATCACTCTCAGTAGTGAGTCCCCCTGAGCTGGGACTAAACTCCACCTGGGTAAAGGGATTCTTAACCAGGCTAAAGGCTCATAGACAACATGAAAGACTCTATCCTGGTGCTCACTCAACTAACAAACTACAATACATCATTCCCCACATGCCTATCCCACCCAAGGAAGTGTGCCCCTTATCGGCTCAACAGTCCTTCAGCTGCCCCACTTCCCTTCCAGGGCTTCAGCAACAGGTCGGACAGGAAGTCTCATAGCACTATAGCTGCAGTTTAGCACCTTCCAAAAATCAATTCCCAGTAATTATCTCATTCAGAGAATTTCTCACAGGCCTAACAACCTGCCTCTTCAATATCCCACGGGCCTAACAACCCACTTCTTCAATCCAACTCCCAAGCTAACCAGCTACACAAATAGGAATGACTATGGAAACAAGTTCAGATATAGTGAAATGAATGTCTGCAGGGTAATTGATTACGTGAGTGAAAAATGGTCATGGAATCATGGCTGAACGATCGAATGATCGAAGGAATCATGGGAGAGATGATTGTACGAATAATGGGAGGAGTGATCGTTCGAATAATGGGAGGAATGTGTAAATGAGCGAAGTCTCAACAATATGTATGCATGTCCCCAACTTGACACTTATCATGTTGGAAGCTACTTTGGTCCACTTGTCCCCAACTTTAGAAATTAGGATAAAATAATTATCCATACTTTATGTTTTAAGAAATATTAATATAATATTCCTTTTTGGCTTAACCCCTCTAGCTTAACCCTTTCCCTTAACTTTTGTCCCTCCCTTTCCCTAACTGGTGGAATTTAGTCCCCCATCTCTTTTATCGTGGTCGGTCTGCGCGCAATGATGTATTTTATATTAATCATGAGACATATACAAAATATGTGCACTGGCCTTTAACATCTAGGCGCTCTGGCCTAATTCCAAAACATAAGCATCCCAACTTATAATAACTGGCTCACCATCCTATAACACATATCATGTACACAAAGGCTCACTGAACTCTTTATTGTGTGCACTTTAGTTACTGCATGCGGTATCCGAGAATGTGCGCACTGCATCATTTTACTGTGCAGTACATGCACGCACTATTCCATGAATGGTGCATTACAAAATGATGTCAAAAGAACTCACCAAATTAAGTACACTTGCATTACATTTATAATTGGGTTCGACCGAGGGATATTACACAAGGTCTAGGGTACAAAACACAAGCTTATCGATCATGACAATTTTCCCTTGGTGAGGGAAATGTAAGACCCTAAAGACCGATGAGGCAATGACAATCATCTCATAGAACCAAGTGCACCCGAGTAACATATTGTACTTAAGTGGTGCATCGACGACCTCTATGACAATAGAGACAATATTTCCACCTAACTTAATGGGTAAGGGGATGATAATTCCATATGGTTGGAACATATGTCCATCCAATGCTTTTAAAATTGTAGTAGGTGTATGAAGCTTGGGAGAGCCAAGGGATTTCCAATTAGAAATTGACATGATGCAAGTCGAGCTCTTTCATCCACCACTGTCTGGTAGATGTTTATCCCTAACGTTTGCACTATGATTTGAAAAGAAACATTATGGGAGAGACAATGATTAACTTGGGTAGTTTCAAAGGTAATTAAGCTTGACTTCGAGGGATCAACCCCACCTATGGCCGATAATAAGGCTTTCCGTTGTGTGGGGAAGATTTGGAGAACTTCAAGTGTCGACATGGCACAAGGTGCCTGGGTAAATCTTCCACAATACTATAGTTGTGGGAAACCCATGTGTTGGGGTTATGTGTCGTAGGTCAATTAATGCCCTTTGGTGGGGCAAAGTGGTCCATCAAGAAATGGCTTCTCTATCTGGAGAGGGCCACTAGGTTGAGATGAAGAGGTTGCTTCAGAGGAAGCATTAGAAGCCTCATGAATTTCATAGATTTTGTCTCATTTCTACAATTTAACCATGTGGTCACACATATAAATAGGAGCATTCGATGGAGACCCCTCATGGTGAGGAGTACTTGCGATGCCCCCAGTCGGAGTGGTAGGATTTGAAGCAACCATGTTTTGAGGTTGAGGGGGGAAAGGATGAGTTAATATGGAAGGCTGCTGAGGAGTCCACTGTTGTGCTAGATATCTATGGACTTCATCCTTCTATGGGCATTGTTGGGTACGGTGGTCATCTCCACAAATCGTGCATGGAAAACGACTCTTCTGGTTTTCTTTAGTGCCTCCCTCCTGGGAAGTTTGGGTTGTGGAAATCCTTTTCTCATTAGTGAAATGTTTCTTCTTGTTTCTTTTTTTCTCACCTCCAGATTGCTAAGGATTCTTTGGTTGCGTGGAATGCACCAAATCCACCTTGGAGGTTTGATTAGGGATCTCAACAGTTTGAGCACTAGACTTGCCAAAAAATGATGATTGTGATTGAATAGACAATTTTTCCAGTTGATCAACTAATTGGTTGATGGGATCATGGGAGATAGAAATGACCACATTGTTCTTGTGGGGTCCCTGGTGAGGTTGACGAGGATCATTTGATGGGATAAGAGAATTTGGAATGATATCATACAAAGTTCCTAACTGAGAATAAATAAAATCCAGATGTTGGGCACACAAAATAGCTTTCTCCTTAGTGGTCACCTCGACCATAGCTACATCTAGGGAAATGGGTGGTAAGAGAGTCTTGGTGAACCACTCCATTAGGATCTTGTCCGAAATCTAAGTCTTAATAATTCTATGACTCCAATGCCACTCATGTATATGATTAGAAATATGGGTGGCATTGTTTTGACACAAAGAAGTCAAGAGGTCTGTTCCTATCTCATACCAAATATGCAATTGGTAATGGGTTAAAAATGCCATTTCCAAGTCGTTGAAGATTCTAAAAGAACCACATTTTAGTTCAATGTACCATTTGGCAGTGGCTCTAATTAGGGATGTCTGGAAAAGACAATCTCACACTATCATCCATTAAGGAATTAGACGAGCACCACAAATGGTATGTCATGATGTGTGTGGAGGGGTATTCTCCCGGCTTATCGTCAAACTTCAGAATGTATGATGGGAGTTTTGATGGCATCACTGGTCATAAGGGGTCATGGGAAATAGGTTCATTCATCAACTGTGACAAATTTGGTAAGTCAAGTTTTGCAAGAAACGACAACGATGCGAATGAGGACTGGGAGGGAGGTGAAGTCTTTGTTGTCCCAAATGGACCTTGCGGTCCCCTTATATTGGTACTACTAGAAGGTCGAGTAATGGTTGGAGAGTGTGTTCCCCTAGGGATGGTGGCACTAGAAGGAGAATGACTACTCCTGCACTAAAAAATCTTCTGGGGGGATTTCCCTTAGGGATGGTAGCATTGGCAGGAGCATGACTACTTCCGCCACAACAAATATCCTAGGGAGAAAATTGGACCCTCTAGGAAAAGGGTTCCTAGTGCTAGTTCTGGAGAAGAAACTTCCAGGACCATATGTATGGACAAAGAGAAAACTCCAATTTCCCCCGAGGGATGTGCCCCTAGGGAAAGGTGTATTGACCCATGAAAACAAAAACCCTCTAGAAGTACCGTTGCCCCCAATTTGAATAGGGACAACCCCAAAACCACTAGGAATACTCCATCCAAAAGGTACACCTACCCCTGATGTGGTCAAGATGCTCATTAGGTTGGAGGAAGTGGAAGGGGATCCATTTCCCATGCTGAAACCAAAGCTCAACCCCCCACTGGAAAATAATCCAGAAGTGGGCATGGAAGTAGAAGGGATGTGCGTGTACACTAGATGTACTGATGGATAGATTTTATGATATAGATGATGTGCCCCACATGGAGGAACAAAAAACAAAAGGTATGGACCGTGAAAGTCCAATAGAGCTAATGGGTGGTGATGAGGACATGACTGAGATGCCCACGGATTAGTTTCCCCAAATCCCACTTGTGGATGGGATTATGTGCTCAACTGCACTGGACGAAGCACTAGGTCCATAAATGGTAGGAGGATGATCCAATAGAAAAAAAGGCTCACTAAAAATGTCCCTCACTTGGACCAGTAAAGGGGCGTCCGTTTTAGTTAAAGGTGGGTTGAATTTGGGTGGAGGACGTTCATCGACCACTTTTACCTCAACTAAACCATCTTCGCTAAACAAAACATATGACCCTTCAAAGTCTTCGTCATTGATATGGCACCACTTCGGAGGTGGTTACACCTCTGTAATAAGATCTAGTCCTCGTAATCGACGGGACTGGAACGGTAGTTCAACCATGGTGAAAAGTCCATGTAACTATCAAACAATAATTAACCTATGGCCGACCTAGACTCAGACTCAAATAGCACACCCCTAATAAAATCTAGGCTAACGACAAGCAAACAAATGGGATCAAGGGCCTTTCAAAAAACAACCATGTGGGGGAGATGAAGTGTCCACAAGATTGACTAGGGCCTTTCAAAAAAACAACCATGTGGGGGAGATGAAGTGTCCACAAGATTGACTAGAGAAGGTGTGAGGAGTAGTTATGATGATCAACGCGAAACAACCCTGATTGATGAAAGTGCCCTTTATTGAGGCGGGCACCCTCCAGGGGAACTAATACCATGAATGAATGTCTACTCTGTGCACAGTAATGCCCCACCTACATTCACTCCAAGGGGATCCTCGAAAATCCACTAAGCTTACCACCTAACAATTGATGGTCATGTGAATAGTCATAAGTCTGATCGCACATAAGGGAAGGGTAGCTAATCTCGAAGGTCTGAAGGTGTAACCCAACAAACCCCCCATATGCAATCTTATCAAGGGATACCAACAAAAAACAAGTAGATATGGGTAATCTCCCTACTTTCCCCTGATGCAACCTTATGCTTGAATCCTGTGTTAGAGAAGCTTCCCAACTCATCGGTTGCAAGAATGGATTTATACACTCTTTAATTATTTCTAGGTTGAGTTTAATCGCCTTGGAGAATTTTACTCAACTTAATCTAAGGCCCCAAACCCATCTAATGTTGGTTTTATATCAAAGAAAACGTCTAATAAATTTTAAATTAAGCGCTTATTTTTATGGGATTTTTCTTAGGTCTAGGTAATGGATGAAACTTTGTATGATGTGAGGACTATTGACCCAACCAAACAATGAAAATATGCAAGTGCAAAATCTTTTCACCAATGGAAGTTAGCTATGAAGGGATGCTTGAAGTTTCCTTTTTCTTTCAATACTCAAAGTAATCCTCAAACAAACGAATCATCCAATCAGACACAAAAGATCCAATAGCAACAAATTTTCTATGACACTCACAACACTAATGCTTCAAAAGCGAATTAAGCATGCAAGCCGCATTTTTTTCAAAGTTTTTCCAATTTGCAATATAATACAATCTTTGGCCCCAACAAAGACTAATGAAAACAAGAAAAAAACCAAAACAACATGCAAAAATCTTGTAGGATATCATGAATAAGGCTAGATCATCCTTCTCTAATGTCACTACAATGATCACACACAAAACTTGCCTAGGAGGGATATCTAGTGATACAAAAAGGTCATATGAAATTAAACATGTAACCAATGACATAATCTCCTAGATCTCTTCAGATTTGTTGAATTCTAAGTTCAACTTCTGATATTTGAGATTTGAAAGTAAGAATTTTAGACAACAAAAATAAGACTATCCAAACAAATCAAATCCTTTCACACCAATCTACTCAACAAGAACCTTGAAAATTATCAACGTGACAAGCCAATTTTTGTAGCAAGGGTACCAAGACACTCATACATGATATAACAGAGCTCTACAAGCTAATAAGAGGTCTCAAACTGGATAGACTTGGGATAAGCATTGCAAAAAAGCAGATCTGGGAGGGCCTCATGGGACACAGGCAAGGAAACACATGAGGGGGCCTTGTGGGATATAAGTAGTGCAACACACAAGGCTTGTCAAAATTTTGGTTTCTGAGAAGAAGGGAATGTTATAGATCTTCATATCTGAACCAGATCTCTCAGATCTACTAGATCTCGGCATTCCTGAAACCCTTATTGGAAGATAACAAGACTCAAACCAAAAAAACAAAGGCAAAACAAGGAAAATAGATGAAAAAAGAATGGATTCTTCCTCTAGTATGGTCGCCAATTTGTTATGGGGAAAATGCTTATAGAGATCTCACTGAATAAATCAGTAATATCTCCTTAGGATAAGACTAGATATCTTAGACAAGAGGGGGTATACTTATAAAAGGTTTCCTATAGATCTAGATTTAAAGATATGAATTCACTATAATCCTATATGAAGGAGAATATCTACATACCTTTCAAGACGTGGTCCTTCATATCTATTGGCTGTTGCAGTCCTAGAGTTCCAACTCAAGCTTGAGAACCTACCACCGTGATAGCCAAAATACACACAAAAACTTCTCTACTTTGTTATCTATGATTAGAATCCTAGATCTAATTAGTTTTCAATAAGATCTATAACAATATGAATCAAATATAAACATCTCTATATTCAACTACCAACAAATTGTATGGGAAAGCCAATGATTCATTAATTATAAATGGAACCACATCAATTGCATACCATATGTTGATGTAGGCCCTTCAATATCCTCACCTTGATTCTCCTTACAACCCTTTGGTCATGCTAGGTTCCAATGACTTTTGGTTGGTTTCTTTTGTAGTTTGGTAGCATAACCTTGATATACGATTCTTCCTTCTCTTGTCCAAGGCCCTCCTTTTTTATATAGCTCTTGGAGGTGTTACACATCAAATTTCCACACTACCAAATGTGGATTTATCACACTTTAGTGAGGGAACATTTGTCATAATACCTAGACATGTTAGGAGAGAAATTTATCATTCAAAGGGGTCAAATAATATGTGCACATGTATTATTCATTTTATTGAAATAAGGGAAATCAATTTAGTGTGATAATCCACCTAACATTTAGTTTCCTACTCAAGGGAATGTGGAGGAGCTCATGGATGGTTGAGATATTTTCAAACCAATATCATACTTAATGGATCTTCGAGATATGGCCTCCTAAAATATTTGAGATATTTTACCAAAATCCTTTGAGATATATGTTATCATTGTGAGTAGACCCTAGGGTTCAGATCCAAGAGCCCACCAACAAGCCCTAACTACTAGCCTTCTACAACACCCTAAAGAAGATGTAGGTCTCACCCGAAGTAGTTAAAAGGGGGCTGCGTAGACGTGATGCTCTACAACCAAGGGGAATATCAAGTGATCTAACACAACACAACGAACATGCATATATCACTTATCACTTAGATCTACGCCGCACACTATAGATTTGATTGAATACAATAATGCAATAACAAGAGATCAAAGGCAAAGATAAAGCATCAATCGGTACACTACATGACAAGATATAATGCGGTCACCTCTCTAGGGATAATGGCCCCGTAACTGCTTATGATATACAGATAAAGCTACAATTTTATCTTCTCTTTACATACAACTTCTCTCTTTTCCCTTCCCGCACACCCCAGCTAGGTGAATTTATCTTCGTGACCCAAATTAAGATCTTACAACACCGTAAGGCTTCACTTCAACACTTCTCTCTCACAATACAATAATCTTTCAACCAACAAACCACAACACCAACCAACAATAGTATCACTTGACTTAGGTCCTCTCGAATTTTTTATACATTACAATGACTCTCGAACAGCCTTAGGCTAAAACCCAGGTGTCAAAACCCTGATACAAAAAACCCTTAGGTGTCTAAAACCCTAGGTCAACTTGACCCTCTTTTCCTGACTCGCTAGCCTGTATTTCCTTCCTTCCCACGTGGTGCTAATGGTGGCTTTTTCTTCTTCGAAGTTTGTCCTCTAATTATATCTCCTTGATCTATCATCCTTTGATCTCTCTATCTAACTAGCTTCCTGCATTTCCGCTTTTTCGCTTTTCACTACTTCACTCTCAAGAATAGTCACTTGTCTTCTCAGGCAGTTTATGCTGACCTTTCCTTGATATTTTCTTGATTCCATACCCAAGGGCTAACAAACCCCGAACTCACCTCGTGACTGGCCCCAAGTCAATTTGTGTCCGATCCTTCCGTTTTCATTTCAATTTTGACCGCGCTTTTCTTTTCTTGTGTCGCTTCTCCCTTGTGATATCAGATTTTGTGTCTGCACCGCCTAACTGCACTGGTACTCTGTGTATTAATTTTCTTCATACTTTTTATCGAGAATTGTGAGGAAGCTAGTCATTATGGCAATTTCAACCGGCTCCCATCTACCAAACCTTCCTTCCATTCTCCTTCAATGTCTTCAACAGAGTCTCCTTTATAATATACATCTCAAATGGCTCCAAGCCAATGCTACTTCCATGGATGTTTGATAAATCCTATTTTTGTATACCAAGCATTTCAGATCACCTTGTCTAAAGGATTTCTTTTTGATGCCTTTTTATGGTAGGCCTTCTCTTTCCTCTTCAACTCCGGCTGATGAAACTCGCACAAATCCTTCTTAGCCTCATCAACTGCGGTGGAGCCTCTTGAATAGGCTCCAATGTCATCCATATCTCAGAAGGCAACAATTCTAAGCTTGGTACTGTGTATTCATTGGGACAATCTGCCCAAGGCCGCATGACCAACTTGAAAGGAGTCTCAGATTTTTATTTTCTTACAAGTGGTTCTATAAGACCAGATCACAGTAATTTTAAACTCACCATCCTTTTCACACAAAATCTTGTTAGTGTTGTTCCAAAATTTTGTTGAATCGCCTAACCTGCTCCATTTGCTTACTGAGGATGGTAAGGTGTGCTCTTTTTGATGATGACCGCAAATTCCTTGGTCAGGGCTTCTACTATTTTATTGATGAAAATTTTGGTCACTCATAAGGATCTTGGGGCATCCAAACCCTAGTTATAATGTCATCAAATATGAAGAGTGCATCTGTAATTGCACTACAATCCTTAACTTCTTTGGCTTATGCCCATCTTGTCAAATAATTTGTCATAGTAATAATAAAATTTGCTCCGTGACACTTCCCCTGCGGGTTTATAGGTCCCATCAAGTCAATGGCCCAATTCTCAAATTCTTGTAGGGTCAACAGTGGTGCTATTGTGAATTTTATCTCTTCAAGATGGTTTCCCAAATCTTCGGTATACATCACAGGCTCATGCATAATATTTAGCATCTCTGCGGTAAGGTAGGCCACCAAAGGCCAGTTCAGAAGGATATTCTCAAGCATACGCTTTCCTTCATAGTGTCCTCCTACGATGCTTTCATGAGATTCTGTGAGGATTAGTGGTCTCTTTGTCTCCATAACACATCTTATTAATATTGTCAGGTCCCATTTTCTATAGTTGTCCCACTATAAGTGAAAGCCCGCATGCACTACCAACTCAAGCTTTCTTCTGTGGAATTGTATACTGACTAGGTGCCATTCCTTATGACAAGAAATGGACTATGTCTGCGAAGTACATCAATCTTTCTAATTTCTAGAAGTTTAGCATCCAAGTGCTGTATCCTCCAAACTAGTGGGTTTTTATCCATGTTCCAAATGACAAGTGGTCGTGATCTAGTTTTGCATTCAACTTCCTTGGTTTTAATATGATTTCAAAATCATATTCTGAAATAGAGAAGCCATTCATATTCTCCCCCATTCAACACCGCTTGTTGACTAGATATTTCAGCAGAATGATCAAGAAACATTTTAAAGTGTCCTCCTAACAAGTAATGGAAAAACTTCTAAAAGGCATTACCATCATGGCTAATCCTTCTCTCTCAATAGTGGTGTAGTTAATTTATGTTGTAGATAGCTTCCAAGGATTAACGTGTGGTCAATGTTTCCAGCTCTCGGTTGTGCTAACATTTCTCCCAATGTAATGGATGATGCATTGACATGCACATGGAAATCCTTACTCCAACTGGGAAGACTAGAATGGGCACAAAGAACTATTTTTGTTTCAGTGTGTCAAAGCTCTATGGGCACTCTTTTGTCCAACTAAATTGACAATATTTATTCAAAAGATTCTCCATAGGTGTTTTAATATGGGCATATCCTTTAATAAACTTCCCCGTAATACCTATTATGTCCCAAATACAGCAAGGCAGTTGTTTAACTAAAGTAGGAGCTGGTAGATCAGCAATAGTAGCAATTTTAGATGGGTCTACTAGCAATCCTTGTTGCATACTATATGTGCTAACAACACCAAATGGTGAGAAGAAGATGCACTTCTTCGTATTTAAGGAAATCTGACACTGTCAACATTTGTCCAACATAAGTATGAGGCATTCAATATGATTTTTTAACAAACAAAACAGCCCAATCCATCAAAGTATGCTTCTAAAAAGTTATGCATAATTTCCTTGAATGCTTCAACCACTACCCGAGAAAATATGGCTGGGGAATTTTTCAATCCAAATGGCATCATCAGATATCGATATGATCCCCTATTATGTTGCAATGTGGGCTTGTGGCTATCCTCCTGGCAGACTGATGATATCCATAGAACTGCTCAGAAAGAATACACCTCCGCCTCCCCACGCTATTCAGTACTTCGCCAATGAATGGTGTAGGGAAGGGATCATGCAAGCAAGCATCGTTCAACTTCCTAATATATGCATATCCCGATTCTCCTCATGTCTTCTTGTATTGGACCACCATATGGACTAATCCATTTGGACTCTTCAACAGGTTCAATAAACTCTGCTTCCAGCATTCTTTCGAGCACAATCTTCACTTTTTCATATTTCGTGTTCAATCTATAGGCCTTTGCTTGACCGATTCACACTATTTTCAAAGGTATCTCATTTTCACATAGGTCCTTGATACCCTTTCTCATATCACGAACTTGGTTGGAAACAAGCCCCGATATTCATGCAATTTCAGAATCTTGTCAATGGTAGCAACATCCCAATAATCTCCAATGTTGGCAAACTTCTGTCTCTTTGTTCCAATATTAACCTTTCTTAATATTGATTGGCTGTCCAATGAATGGTAGCTCAACACCGGTTCTTCCACATCTCTTGTTCCCATCATCAGCCTCAACCATGTTGACCTTCCTTGGATCATCATCTTCATCTGTATTAATGTTGTAAATACTGCAGCTTTCTCGAGAGGTGCGTCTAATCGCCCTCTCTTTGTTCCAAAATGGAGGATGCCCTTCTAATAATTTCGCTCACTGGCTTTGTTTGGTCTATCAAGGATATTATTCTCAAATGTCGTAGTTGTACTTCGAGTCATACCTCTTCCACCGATAGATGAGGCACAACTCGCTTGAAGGTACCAAATGGATAGTAAGTCTGAATGTTGTTAAATGAAAATCTTCTAATTACTCTTGTTGAATATTGCTCCGTGATTCTTTTCGCAGCCAATACGCATGGTCCTTGGCAGCTTCGACCTATGGGAAGCAACTTCATAACCTTTCTACTTTGTTCTAGGAACCGGTGATGTCAAGGTTCTGGTGATTAAATTGCATTGTTGCTTTTTGTGTGTCCCCCACCATCTTTATGCTGGTGGCTTTCTCGAGCTTCATCCATTGTCAGTCAGCCTCTCGCTAGGTTGGATACTTGTTTCAAGTCGTGATACTTAAGGCTTCTAATGATTCAACCATCGTAAGATACTTACTGCTTTGTTTATCCGCTGGACTTCCCTGGTTAACCTAACACATATTCTTGTTGAGACATCATACAGCTTATTCTGCCAGTTCTCCAGTTCTTCTTATGAATCCGATGAGCATAATGCTGTCACTTCTCACCAACTTAAGTTTCCATCGGCCGTGGGATTAATATAATCCTTCTATCAGTTTATAGATGTTCTCTAACTAATAGGCATGGTCTTATTCTCTAATGGCCTTTGTATATCACGAAACCTCATCTGGATATAAGGGTGCAATGAACCGAAGGCCATATCTTTCAAATGTCATACGCCTTTTCTTCAAATCAACAACAGTGGAATTTTCGAAGGCCCAATCATTTCCTAATAGTGCAGGGTAAGGGTAGTTGTTATCAACTATCTCAATTACCTCTAAATCTGTAAATGTTCTTACTCCATCGATGTCCACAAGGACATGCTCTAGTCTTCCAAAGGGCTCATTATATTGTTGGTTAGCCATCCTAAGCCCGATAGGGAATAGATCACCGGTTTTCCCAACACGTCTGGGTTTACTTCACAAGACATTGACCTAATCTAAGTTGAGACCCATAGTCTATGTCATATTCTCTATTTGAGCATTCAAGTGTAATTCCCTTGTTTGTCCTTCTCCTTTTCCAATTTGGTGTACTTCCCTACTCATCAAGGGGTTTATCTTTCCTAGCTCATACAATCTGATTAAACTTTGTAGCTCTTTTACAACACTCTTGAACTCATCTTAATATTATATAAAAATTCCAATTTAGCCCATTCTTTACCCTTCCCTCTGGCTTGCTGTACTGACTAACACTGGGGGCATTATATATTCCTCTTACTTTGGCCATGTTTCTTGATGATGGTTCCTCGATTCTTCAATTCTTTTTCTTACTTATTCAAATGTTTGCCTTCTTCTTGGCATCAAAATTTGGAGTCTTCTCTGCCTCTTCTAACTCCCGAGTCTTCTATGGCTTCAATATTTTATCTTTCCTCAGAACAACGCCTCCTTTGAGGATACAACAATGAATTCAGGTCTTCTCCATCCAGGTTCATCATATATCAATTGCACTTACAGGTTCTGCTGAAGTCCTCCCTTTCCCAAAGCTTGGCTAGCATCATAGGGAAATCTTCTATAATATGCTTGAAAGAGTTGCACAACTCAGTAGTAGTATATGGTTTCCACAGCCCCTCGCCAAGTGTCCCGGACAGGTGTAGTTATAAAATGCTGGTCCTACCAACCCATTCTCCTCCTCGCCCTCATCCTCTAAATCCAACAGTGAGGATTGAAGTTTCCTCTTACAGGGGAATTATACTACGTAGTGATTCCTTCTTGCTATACTTCACCTTGGATCTTGTGATACATCTTCACCTTTCATGCATGAGGTCATAGGCCCTACGATCCCTATCATCATGCCCTACTATTCTCATGTGGCGTGAAATATACCTTTTGCGTGTGTTTGAACATATTTCAAGATGTAATAGCACTCACTGTGGTGATGTTTGTTTCTATATACCTTGCACCAGGGTAAGGTGACATTCTTCAAAGGACTCGGTGCTCCGTGAGAGGCCAAGTATTCATTGAAAAATGGATAGTGTTCCTTGTCATGGTTTTCTGATCTACAAGATCAATAATACCGTGACATCTTATATTTTGCTTTTTCTTGTATTTTCATATCCTTACATGCAAAGACAAAATATATCAATTTCAAGATTTGGATCATAATCGAAGCCGATTCTCCATGGGGATGATCGCTTCTGCAATATCCAATGCCTCGCCCAAGGGCAATATTTCACGTATCAAGGGAAATATGATATGTGGTAACAATGTAGTGATGAACCATTCTTTTTTCTACTCCGGGGATCTTAAAATTCAATCGGCCAGTTAGAGTTTTAAATCTATGATTGAATTCCAAGATAGGTTTGGAGACCTTCTGCTTGATCTCCTCTGTCTTCAGAATACATTGTGAATCTGATTTGGGTTTCTTGAAATATACAATCAACGCGTTCTTAATCTCATTTACTATTATGTTGTGGCAATGGACAAGTTTCATGTACTATCTCAGTGTGCGGTCCCTTAGAGTAGTGTTGAACTAGGGTTCTTTAACAACTTCATTGGTGACATTTTTAATATTCATATGGATCGTCACGTAAAACCGTTGATCAAAGATCTTTTAGATCCATCTCCCCAAATATAGGGGAGCCTCACTTCCATAGAGCTGCCTAGGTTTCCTCGGTTCTAGCAGATGCCTGAAAGGCAGAAATTGAGACTTCCGGGTAGTTCTACCATTCTGCTAAGTTAGTGTTACCGGAACAATGTGGGGATTGATAGTACTTGTTTCACCATTCAAGATAGTCCCCGAAGTTTAGTTCATCCTGGAGAGGTTATTCAACTTCCCCTTCCTCTTCTTGAGTAGGTTCTAAACATTCTTCATCCGATAGATCTGCCTATTCCCATCAGAAACCCTCTTCTCTGTAGTTTTTTATTGAATAGGTTCTCAAGGTGAACCCTTCAAAATACTTTCCCACTGCGCATAAGTCCTACTTCTGTGTCACTGTCACTGCTCAAATTTTTGAACACAGCTTTAGCCAACCAATCTACTATATCTTTAGGATGTTCTTCTCATGCAAAAGCATCTTGATTCTCAACTTCAGAAAATGAAAAAATTTCCTTCGAAGTCCCTTAAAGTATCTCTCTACTGATATAATGATTCTACTATGTCAACAACAAATTCAATGATGTAACCTCCAATGGTTCTATCAAACAAATGATCTACTTCCCTAGATACAACGTTATCAACTCTCTACCTTCTTGATTAGCGCCACTGTCCAAACCACAGTTTGTCTAGATTTGATCTCAAATTGAGTATCTTCTAACCCAGCTAACACTCATATAGCTCCTAATAGATTCCCCCAAAGAAAATCTCACGAATGTTGGTGAAGATGTATCTTCGTAGCCAATCTTCAAAGCAAGTTAAGATTAGGGTTCTTGTTCTGGGCTTCTATGAAGTATTTTTCTTTTTCTTCTATCCACTTTGAATTTATGTCTTCAATGGAAACCACCTTGATTCTCAAGAATATTATGGTCCTGGTAATAGAACCATTTGTTGGCACAGGTATCCAAGGTTCATCTCCAAGAGCACAACAACAAGCCCTAATCCATTAGCTCCTTTCGACAACACTCACAAGCGATGCGCCCCACCCTAAATAGCTAGCAATAGGACAAGGTGTCTCAAGAACCAAGGGGAATATTATCAAGTGGATATTAACACAACACAGTGCAACATGCATATATCACTTATCACTTAGATCTACTCCGCACACTATAGATCTGAGCTAATACAATAATGCGATAATAGTAGATCAAAGGCAAAGATAAAACATCAATCATTGGTCGTGACATAGCATATACATGGTTCACCCTCTCTAGGTATACACCCATAGAACCGTATGGTGATATATTAAGATAAACTTACGCTTTATATGTACTTTCCAATATATCTTTCTCTTCATCTCTTCTTTTCTTTCCCCTTCACACCCTGCTGTAGGGTTGATCTTCACACTTAGTTGAAGATATTGCAACACTAGAAAGCTTCTCACTCAACACTTCTCTCACAATGTTACTAATTCTCAATGACCAACCACAACAACAACCAACAATAATGACCGGACCTAGGTCCTCTCGAATTCTATTTATACATTATAGTCCTCGCCGAAAGCCTTAGGTCAAACCTAGGTGTCAAAACCTAGATACAAAACCCTAGAACAATTGACCCACTTTTTCCCCAGCTCACCAACCCCGGTTTTCTTCCTTCCAAGACAAGCTATCGATGCCTTTTTCCACTTCGTCGAGTTTTCCTGACTCATCTCCTTTAAGGATTTGCCATCATTGATATCCTCATCCAATGACTAGCTTTCCTGTACTTCGCTCCTCCTTTTATGCTCTTTCACTTACTTCGACTCAGTAACGCCACTTTGTCTTCCGTGTAGTTCGCATTTGACCTTTTATTCCTTGATCCTTGCTTGATTCCATACCCAAGGGTCAAAGAATATATTTTCTCCTTGGAGATCCCACTTAGTGGATCTAGTGAGATCTCTTCATGGTGGTTGCCTCCCAACTTCATATAATGAGGAATTTGCAGAAAGAGGAGGATAAACCATAATAACATCATCATTTTGATCTTAAGACATTCAAGAGTGGGACTGTAAAGGAGAAGCATGGAGGAGGATTTGCATCACATCAAGGTGATTATAAGTCTTACCCTTTGTTTCTCATTAATACAAGCTTGGCATATTCCCATACTTCTATCTCTTTTAAGTTTAAATATGAATATCATGATTGTTTCATGTAGTTATATTTGATTTTATCTAACCTTGTACAAGTAGCAAAAGAGGAAGATTCGCTATGTTGGAAGTGTAGGGATCATGATCGAAAGCTAGGACTGAATCTAACACTGGAGCAACAAGGAGCAAAGAGGACAACCTCTGAAAAAGGTGCACTCTACTTTTCTTTCCCTCTTCTTGTTTTCATGAATAGATATGATCAAGGATGTTAGTGTCCACTTGCATTATTCTGCCTCAAATAACAGTAAAATCCTGGATAAGGGGAGCGTATCCTATCTGTAGGGGAAGATTTCTCACAACAAAATTTGGTGACTACTTTGGGGACTACTGTTCCTTGGTTTTTATCCCTGCCATTTTTTGTGTTTTGATTGATGAATGTCTATTTTTATTTGAATTTATTTTGGATTTTCCTCTTCACTAGACAGCTTACAAAATCCTTGATTAGCTTCCTATTGAGTCTAGGCTAATTTTCAGTTGTCCTGGAGCACTTTTCAACAATGACACTCCCCCTAGTGCCTTACAGAGTGTCACTGACACTCCCTGGTAGTGTATTTGGGAGCGTCACTCTTGCAATAATGCTCTGTCCCCTTAGTGACAAGAGAATCACCCTTGCTTCTGTACTGATTTTTGGTCTTTGTCTTCTCTGTTTCTTAGCTTTTTGACTCAAAGTTAGACCTCAATTTCTTGTTGGATTGCTTGGGATTTTGTTATATTGATATGTTGTTCATGCCAATTTTTTTTATTTTGGTAGTAATTTATTACCTTGGACTGCTGTGAAAAGGTCATAAGCCCTTCAAGGTTAATTTAAATCCTTGTATATAGCTTTGAATATCGGTAGATCTGGGTCTTGGTAATTATACAATCATCAAAATTCTATATTTTTCTCACTGAGAACTTTATTTTACTTGTTAAGTTTTGAAAATTTGTCATTAACTTGGAGCATTTATATAGTATCAAGTCCTGCCATTTCAATTTTTGTTTCTTTGAAAAATTGTTGATCCATTAAGTCAATTCTAAATCTTTTAGGGTCTGTTGCAACATCAATTGATCACATATATGTTTATTTTAAAGTCTTTAAGATTGATTGCTTTCTTGCTTGAATTAGTGTGAAAAACCATTTTGTGTTTGACACCTCAAGATTGTGAATGCTTTTGTTTGAATTTCCTTCCGCCTTATTCATCTCTATATCAACTTGAACTTTCTTTCATTTGAAAGCAAATAAGAATTGAAGGTGAATTTAATTGTATTGCATATTAGGTCAAACAAAGAGAAATTGATTGCATTCTAGTGTGTAGGTGAAACATTTTGAGCTTGCATTTTAAGAGTGAAAAATTGCATGTTTTTTTTTTTTTTTTTTTTTTTTTTTTTTTTTTTGGATTTTTTTTTGGGGGGGCATGAATCATGTATCTTGCAATTTATTTGAATCATATATTTGGCACCTAATTGCATTCAAAGAGAAGTATATATTTCTTTCTTTGAAATTTGTAATTGTTTATTTGCTTGAAAACCTCTTGCTCCTTCTTATAGATAGCCTTCATTCTTGAAAAATTTCCCCCTTCACGGGCAAGGGGTAAGGGAATCAGGTGGTTCCTGCACTTCATTTGAATCATATTAAGACCTAATTGCATCTAAAGAGAAATTTATATTTCTTCTTTGAAATTTGTAATTGTTTACTTTCTTGAAACTTCTTGCTGCTTCTTATAGATAGCCTTCATCAAAGTTTAAGATTACATTGCATTCATATTTTCTTTGAAGTATTCTTGGATTCAAGTTTCACACATCATATTCAAGTTGCATCCACAATCCCTTTTTAGTAACAAACAACCATAAAAGAAACAAACACATAATCTAAAACCAACTAGACCTTTTCTTTATTAGAAAACTATCACAAGTTCAGGAATTTCGTATATTGTTGTAGGGTTGGAGAGTAAATTATCCTAGGCCACTTAAACGAAATTGTAGAAGAATAGAGAGTGTTGAAATACAAGTAGTAAAAAATTGTGTTTATCGAGAGAGCTCCTCTTGCCGTGAGTTAAGCATGAGGTCAAGTGAAGCGATGGTTTGAGATCTCCCTTCTTTTGTTTTCCTAGTGGGACTACAATTGTTTTTGGATATTTGAAGAGTGGAAGGTCCTCGAGGTGACACCAAATCTACGTAGTATTTGGGTCATGGATTTGCATCCACCATTCCTAGTTCCATTTACTTAGTCTTGATTGTCGACTGGTTACCCACTCGGTCGTCTGTTGTGAAATTGGTAAACATAGTTTCTTTCCTATGATTCTACATAGGTGAATGCAAGGGGGATTCCTTCTTCATATGTTTCTTTGTGGTACCCAAGGTAGATTTCACATCACACCTCGGGCATTCTCGAGGGTGGCCCCAATAAGAAAGGGTTACTTTCACCAGAAGGGTTACTACGCCTATGTCAGGTTAACTGCTTCTCATATCTTCGTCGAAAGCCTCATCTCCCATCTCCAAAAGATCCCTACTTCCTTTGATTGTTTTCTCTTATCTTATAGGAAATTTGGTAGTGTGTTTTATTTTGATTTACTGCATCTAGGTCGAAAAGTGTGTTCACAAGAATCAATTCCCCAGAACTCCCAACCATGAATCTCCCATTTTCCATGGGAACCTTTTGTTTTCCTTCTTTGGAAACATTGGTCCTCCTTATACATACATTGAGTCTTAAATGATTCACTATTGGGTTACCGATACAGTTTTTTTCCACTCAAAGGATCCCAAATGCTCCTGGTAAGCCTTATATGCAAGCACCTCACCCCAATAAAAAGTACCTCATATTGACCCTTCACCTTCTTGACTCTGTGCTCTTTTCCTTTTATTCCTCGCCTCTAAGTGAAAGATCCTAAGCTAGCAACCGTGTGGGATACAAGAAGAAAAGAATATTGTTAGCAGTAAATAAGAAAAGGGCCAAGATTCAAATAACTTCAGGTCATGTTGGAGGCAATCAACTAGTTACTATTAATAAGGTTGGGAGGCATGATATTGACAAGCCTACCCAACTAACTCACAAGCCCAAATTCCCATGTGTTTAGGCGGTGACCACCTTCTTAATGATTTACATGGTCTCCCCAAGGTCTTAGTGTGGTCTACTGCTCCCCAACAACCCATGCTGCCATAATTCATGCTGGTGAAAACCCATCAACTAATGATAGTAAGTTTGGAAGTAAGAAAGGTAGAGTGAATTTTCTTTGTAGGTTATGTGAAGGAAGTCATCGAAATTACGCTCTCATATGGATGAGGCTTCAAATTTGTTGGAAGAGATTGTTGATATCCATTAAAAATTTCCAACTAGTTGCTGTAAGCTTAATGACCACAATTGGCTGGATCCCATTACCATTAGAAAATCCAACCTTTCCCTTTGAGAAGTTCAAGTGGTCAATCCATTTCCATCATCGGTTGATCCCACTCTTTACCCCTTGGAGAGTGAAATTCAAGTGATTGAACCGGCTCCATTGTCTGTCGATCCCACTCTTCCCTTGAAGAGGGAATAGATACTACCGTGTTCTTGTTACTATAGATAACTCTCGGACAAGGAGGGTTTCACCCATTTCCATGAAACCCCCTCCAAGTATCAAGGTCATTTCCTTTGATTGGAATAGACCGATGACACCTCACCTTCCTTCCCATTTTACTTTCCAAATTATTACGCAATTTTGTGATGCAACATATGCCAATTTATTATATATTTAGTTTCTTTAATCCTTTATCCTTGAACACTTGGCAAGCTCTAGGTTCCCCCAACTGTGCCCCATCAAAATATGTTGTCTTTAATGTAAGAGCCAAGAAACTTTAGGATCATTCTCTAAGCCACCGTCATTTAGAGAGAGAAAACTATCTATATTGATCTGATGGTAGTCCATTCATTGTATTTTAATTTACTCCTTGGGTGAGACTATATTTATGCTATGTGTTAGCACTAGAAGTCACCCTCGATTGTGGGAGGATAATCCCAATACCCATCGTAATTTTAGATGATTTATGAGTGGAGGTCAAATGGGAAAACTCAATACATGAATGATATCAACACATAATTGGACAAGTAATGCATAGGAAGTGTGGCCACAAATAAAAATTCACCAAGAATTGAGTCTAAGTGTGAGAAGAGGGAAGACTTAGTAAGAAAGGTGGACAGACTCAAGCATGGGCACGCCTTCAAGAAGATTTTGAGAAGGAAAAACTCAAACTCAATATCACTCTCTTAAGCTCAAGCTTCAACACCTAAATATGTCCAAACCGTTGGATTATCAGAGGGGGGGGTGAATCAAGACAGCGTATTCATACTTTTTCTTCAAATGCTATATCAATGTAGAATTATTATTATCCAATAATGAGCATTAAATAAACAATCACACACATGTTAATAAAGACAACTGTTTTACGTGGAAACTCAAATCGGGAGAAAATCATGGAATGCTTTTCTTATATGTCTTGAATATCATATTCATTGAAGCACCAGCCTTTGTTGTAAAATACAATCGAAGGAGAACAACTCCCTTAGTTTCTCAGGCTACACTCTGAGGGAATCTCCAACTCCCCGCCGCTACATCCAAGGAGGCTACAACCACCAATACTGCTACAACCGTAAGGTGGCTACAACCACTGCCCTTGCCCCATCCTCTGCCACCGGCAGAAGTAGAATGATGGAACCACTGCCACACTATCACTATGAGATATACCACTGTGAACCGGTACTAATAAATCTGAACCATGCATCAACCATGCATCAACCTCGTAATCAACATGTGTCTGATAAACAAGTACAAACTATGCACCAACCTATAATCAACCTGCACTATAAACAAGTATCCAAATCCATGTACCAAGTATGTACCAATCATGTGTCAACTACTCATCAACTATGACTCATCAATATGTACCAACATCATCAACTATACACCTCATGTATGTGTGTCAACTCATCAACTACTTGTCTCAACCATGTACTCAACATGTACCACAAACAAAATCCCTCGTCAATTTCATCATAAAAATCTGATTTGTAGCTTTGTAATAGACCTGGTATATATGATCACAATCCTGCAAACCTTCCTTAACTTTTAAAACAAGAGACTAGCATTTTCATCAAACTTTTATTTAGTCTCACATGCCTAGTTTTGGATTAGTCAACAACCCTACCTTGAAGTAATCATAACTTTGAACTTGTAATGTATAAAGATATGAAACCAACAAAAAATGTTATTCAGTGTGTTTTGTGCAATTCCTCCAAGTGTCACTACTTGGAACCTCTCATAAAAGGAGTTATAGCAAAAATGACATACCTTATTGAATTCTGGATTATTCTAGAGAGTGACCTTGTAGAGCGTTCCCTACACAAAATGTTTGATGCATTGATCTGAAAATGTTACAAAGAATACTAAATACTATCCCCTAACCAACACATTTTGTGTCACTGAAATTGGATCTGTTATGAATAAGTTATGACGTTTTTACCCGAAACACCTGATTTTGACTAGTTTCAGGACTGGCCACAAACCTTATTTTCCACGGAGTGTAACTCCCAAAATACAATGACCCACATGCCGAATTTCTTACCATAGATACTTGGATATGTTTTATCACTTTCATAGCAATTTAATGGTCTGAATCATTATAGAAAAATGTTATAGAAAAAATGGTGAGATGACCTGTAAATAACATACCTTAGAAAGCACCATCAAAAGAATTTATCCTTCCTTGCATTTCGGCCTTCTTTTCTTCACCTTCACTCAGAATTCCAGTTTATATATCATTGGTTCCCTCAGAAACATATA
>SNQJ01S0109939.1:7278-29106 GCA_010110895.2 Picea sitchensis
CCTTGTCTATGCAGAGTTCCTGGAGTATCCTCATTCTATCCTCGATATTTTTTTTCTCTTGGTTTATGTTCCCAAAGATTTCCTTATTCCACTCTTTGAGTTTTTGTTTGATGTACTTAAGTCTCTTATAAAGTTTTAACATCTTTGTCCCTTGATCCGATAATTCCTCCCTCCACCATTGGTTGATGTTCTCCTTGAAGGTGGGATGTTCGATCCAAAATTTCTCAAATCTAAAAGGTTTGTTCTTCAGAGTGGTTTGGAAGTTTTCTTCCAATTGGACTAGCCAATGGTCTGAACCACCCCAAGGAAGGATGTTGCAATATAAAGTTAGTCCCTACAGAATGATGGATTCTGACACTAGGAATCTATCTAGCCTTGTAGCTACTTGGTAGTGATTACTTCGTCTGTTATTCCAGGTGAACTAGCCATTGTTGGTTCAGATGTCTACCATCTCCATTGCCTCAATGAAATATGAGAATTCCTTCGCATCTCTATCTAGTCTCCTGGTGCCCCCTTTTCTCTCCTCAAGTGTCATGATTATGTTGAAGTCCCTTACCAGGATCCAGTGGAGGTTGCCGGATCTAGCCTTTAGATTTTCTAGGTCTAAGAGCATTCTTCCTTTTTCCTCCAACCTTTAGGGACCATACA
Organism: Picea sitchensis; assembly: GCA_010110895.2. NCBI lineage: Eukaryota > Viridiplantae > Streptophyta > Pinopsida > Pinales > Pinaceae > Picea > Picea sitchensis. Next base: position 7,927 of record SNQJ01S0109939.1, read on the forward strand.
CATTGGTGCATAGAATCACCTCGATGTTACCTATAATTTCCATGTTAACCGAGAGTGTGTGTCTCGTAGCTTCAACTACTAGTAGGTTCAGTGATTGTGGGTTCCATAAGGTGAGTATATTGCCTTCCATCTATTGGCCTTCGAAATCCAACATCTGGTACTTGCTCCATTGTTTTTTACTGATTGTTTCCATTCTGTCTATAGTGCATTTTGTCTCTTGAATGAAACAGAGGTCAGGTTGTTCCTTCCTCAGTCTATTTTTAAGTATTCTTTGATTTTGTGGGATGTTTAGGCCTCTTATATTCCATGAGATAATATTCCTTTAAACATGCGGGGGGGAGTTGGGAAAGAGTTTTTTGATCTTACCTGAATTTATCAGCAGGGCTCCTAGTTCTTGTAGGGCTACACTGTTTGATTTCCTACCTTTCTTCCACCTCATCTTCTTCAGTGAATGTTGTGGGTTCCCCTCACCTACTTCGATTCCTAGGTGTCCTATATCGCTATGCATACGCTTGATTCCTCTGGATTTTTCTTCCTCCCTTAGAAGGAAAAGGTATTGGATACAATCTAGTTTCTCTGCTGGCACATTGTCTATTCCCTTATTTTTCCATTGCTCCAGGATGTTCGAGAGATCTATGTCTTCCCTTTCCACAATGTCTCTGAGAAAAAGATCTTTCATTCCTACATCGATTGGTGTAATATCCAGATCTTCATCTACCTCCTGCATTGGGGTATTGGAGTCTTCGATTCCTCCTTCCATAGGACTTGTGCTACCTCCTTATTCTCTCTTCTTGCCTGAAATATCAGTGTTTTCATGAGTTTATTGTTCCCTAGATACTCTATATTTTGTCTTTTCCTTTCCTCCTTCTTCCCCTTGGTTAGCCCTATCTTGTCCTTATTGTATAGTCCTAGCTTCCGAGTTGCTTTCTGTTGGGGATTTTCTTTGTTTCTTATTTGCTCTGTTTCTGTGGTTCCATTTTACAAACATGTCCTCATCCTGCTATGCTTTGGTGTTTTTCGTTTCTTGTTTTTTATTGAGTAGACATTCTCTAATTAATTTCCATGTTCATGACATCTTCTGCATCTAAATGGGATATGCTCATAATCAATGCTTTGTATCCATTCCTCATCCCTAAATTCCAGGCTTATGGCTTCCAAGAGTTCCCCCGACACATCCATCTCTATTCAAATCCTTGCATAGGATGTATATCTCCCTTTTAGGGTTTCTTTCTATGTCTTAACATATTTTCCAAGTTTGTTCACGATTGCTTCGAAGGTGGACGACAACTAGTAGTCTAGCAGTAAGGAGTAAAATCTCAGCCAGACTGAGACATTTTTAAAGGTTTCTTTCTTTGGGAAGAAGTTTTCCTTCCATGGTCGCATGTACAACCCTATTGAGGCATGGAAGTATGCCCCCCCCCTCAAAGACTTTATCCCTGTCCTCTAGGTTCATAAAGACTATTGTGAAGAATCCTTTCGAACCCATGTGGAGTTCCACTTCTCCACTTGGCTTCCATTAATATTTTATCCAGTTGCGCAATGTTCTTTCTATGGGCCATAACCCCATGAAATTGCAGATTAGTTCATGCGTCTTCATCTGGTCCCGATAGAGTTTCGTTTGGGGTCTTCTAGTATAACCTTGGGCATCATTGTTGTTTTAGGTTTGCATGGGTTGCGCCCATCTGTCCCACTGGGGTTCGTTGGTTCCTGCGCAGCCTTTTGAGTTTCTCTGGTTTCCTCCCCCATGCGATCCCTTTTTTCATGGTTTCTCTCTTGGTTCTTTTCCGATCCTGATCCCTAGGTGCTCGCCAACGATTCTTTGAAACCAACGCCTTGTGGGCCTTTCCCCATGTCCACCACTACCTGCTTGTATGATGGGGTGTTGTTCCCTCCCCCTTTGGTAACCATTTTGTACTATGTTGATACCACAACTGTCAAACCCTAGATTGCATTTTTTTCAGCTCCTTCGATCAACATAAGTTTTTTCATTGTGTATATTTGTATAAATACCACTATGTTATTATATTTTAAATTATTATATTTTAAATTATTCATAATTCCATATTTTAGAATAGATAAATTAAAATATATTATTATAGTTTAAATTATTATCTAATAAATTATTCATACTTCCATAACTATTGTTAAAGTATATAAATTAAGATATTTATTACTATTAGAGTATATAAATTAAGATATTTATGAAAGTATTTAAAAAGACTACTTTTAAATAAAAATTCAATCATAAGAAAATACTATAACAATTATAACTCACAAAAATGTAGGTTAAGTTATAAAGGCATATTATAATGAATATATTTTTTACATTTTCATTATAATTATAATCAATATATTTTTTACATTTTTCATTATAATTATATAAAATTAAACAATAATAATATATTTTTATATTTTTCATTATAATTATATAAAACTTAATATAATGAATATATTCTTAGTGAGTTAGTTTATGTTTTTCACTATATTTATATAAAAGTAAAAATTATAATTTATATATGAACTAAATTAAATTTTGTGAGTTAGTGAGAATGATTGAACAATATGAATTATAAGTAAAAGGGAGAATGCAGTGCTTAGAGCCACGGTCTTGGTTTTGTAGTTGTACATATTGTTGTAACTGCAAGCATCACCTGAAACAAAGAAATCAACGAATCAAAATCACATCAGAACTCAGAAAACAAACAAAAGCAGTTCTTGGGACCCATTATTGTGAAATGGAGCAACACTTAACCATTTTACTAGTCTCCCCATTACCACCAGAGAATGTAGCATTAGCATTGATCCATCCAGAACCATGTGCAACTTGGAGCATTGAAAGGAGCCCCAACGAAACAAGCAATAGAAACGTCATTTCCTGGATGCACATCACATGGTCAATACAGTCTATAGAATGATCCCATACATTAGAGCAAGGATGAGAGAGGTATGAAATCTCACCAAAGAAAGAAATAGAAACTGCAATAGAACTCAACTCTTACTGATAATCAAGAACCAGGAATGGATGTGAAAAACAGAGAAAGGGAGGTTACTTATATAGAGATGTTGTGGGCCGCAGCGAGAAGCAATACAAGGAAGAAGGAGTCGTCTTCGGGAGTCTGTGCTTCTTTGGGATTGCGTTTACTCGATTCATTTTTGAGACTATGTGCATATTAAGTGTCTTGTTCACTCGAGTGTCCAGTGTCATATCTAATATTTATTTTGTTCATTGAATACAGTACCAATCAAGTCATTACTACTATCACTTACTGGGCGTCTAATGGAGAAGGAATAAATGTAGACTACTGTTAATTTAATAATCATCGCCAAAATGTCCCCTTCTTTACTTACTGTAATCTAATAAAATCAAAATTCATTGTTAGTAATCTCACCTACAACGATATACTTTTGTTTGATTAGCCATCTGTCATTTCTAATTTACATCATAAATTCCATAAATTGTAGTTGGATCAACAAAAGAAAAAGTAACACTTTCAACAGTGACAGTTTTACCAAAAGGCCACCTAGAATGTTAGCCTTTGATATGATTTCATTTTGGATTTGATGAAAATATCAAACCAACAAGTTAAGACTGCAAATCCTCATATCTCAGTTTATAGAACCATTTCGATAACTAGACAAATATTGAGATTGTTTCCTGGTTATGCTATTCTGAAATATGGCCCTACTATTGATTTTATGTTAGTTTAATGTTATTGAAAACACATTTTCAATTATATTTTTATTATTATAAAATTTCTTTAATTATTTACTTAGTCTTGAATTGGGATAATTTTAAGGATGGAAATTTATTTAAGATGTATAAATATAAGCTAATTTTATGAGTCTTTAATATACAAAATATAAAATATTTGGGCATAGCTTTATAAAAATATTCAAATGGCATAGAGTTATTTATTCATAATTAGATAAACAACTAACACTTTAAAAATATGTATAACTACCACTATGTTATTATAATTTAAATTATTATATTATAAATTGTTTATAATTCCATAAATATGGTTAGAGTATATAAATTAAAATATATTATTATAGTTTAAATTATTATATAATAAATTATTCATACTTCCAACACTATTGTTAGAGTATATAAATTAAGATATTTATTATTATTAGAGTATATAAATTAAATGCTCTGAAAGAAAAGGAGGATTTCATTGAAACGCCTATGGGTTCATTTAAACTCCTCTGAGTTCATTCAAACTCTTCTGGTTCATTGAAAATGATCCAAAAGAAAAGGCACAATTCGTTCAAACTCCTCCAAGTTTGTTCAAACTCCTCCATCTCGTTCAAAATGATCTGATTTACAAAGGATGAGTTCGTTCAAAGTTCTTTGAAATAGAGACGTGGCCCTACCAAAATTCCGTTCGTATTTTGGCCATAATTTTTAACTTCGATGTTTGTTTTGTGCGTTCCTTATACTATTGAAAAGGTATTTTCAAGATATAATATTTCCCAACTATATGTTTTGAGAAATTCATCACCAATTGTCTAAATTTTTTAGGATTAATATCTTGCACCTTGTCATCGTCCTCAGAGAACACAACACCTTAACTGTGAAAAGAGGAACCAGAGATCAAATTCAGAGAAGATTCTATGAAATTTCAATTAATTAATGTTTCAATTATATGAGTTTGAATTCTTATTTTTAATACTTTATTTGAAGCTAATTTAATGCCACTCATCCATTGTATGTTGAATTGTTTTGTTGATGCTTGAATCCATTAGGACTGAAACATCAACCTCACAAGGATGTAAATCCCCCTCCATTTTTATAGAGGTGGTACTCCTCTTTAGATTTTCTTAGGATTTATAAATATTCGGAATGTGGGACTTGACATAAGTTTGTCATGGTAATCGAATAATCATAAAAATTTCAATAAAATAAAAGGAAAATGTTTTTTGTTTTCTTTTTAAAGAAAGTTCCTGAGAAAGTACCAGGAATCATACACTCCACACATTTAAAATAAATAATCAAAATTTCCTCACATCCATCATAGTTTAAGATAAAGATTTATGATCACATAAAATAAAAAGAAGATGATTTGCATTCATAAGAGAACTTTAACAGAGTGGACACATGGGAAACACAAATAAAGATAATGATATATCAACCTCAAATACTTTATATTTTGAAACAGGGTTACAAAGGATAATCGCGATTGTTCCCAAAGTAGTTCTCTTGAAATTTCTAAAAAATATATAGTCTGTTACATATTCTTTGAAATTGTAAGTGCGTTTGTCTTAAAGACTGGGATTGTAGATCCTGTGGACCATAAAGAAAATAAACACAAGAAATAAGTTTTTAGAAGGAAGACGGTGGGAGGTAGAAGGATCACCAATACCTAGTAAGAAGAAAAAAGGAGTTATCAGTCTTTGGTTAAACCTTTCTAGTGAAAGAGGTGGAATAACTGGATGAAGAACTTGATAAAGAAAAAGAAGGATATGATCAACATAAACTTATTATGATGATCTCTCATGCGCTCATTTGGTTGATAATGTCCTTTTATTTTTTTCATCAATGGTTACAAGAACTATCTCAACTACTTCTTTCCCTTCATTTGTCAATTTATCGATAACTTTCTTGAACCACTCTTCGATGTAACTTTTCATACATTCCACGTTGATTTCATGTCGGATTTTAATGTTGCACAGCTCACCCTCCAAGTCTTGGAGATTGGGGGAAATGCCATGTAATGATTCTTCAATATCCTGATTTTTTACGGAGTAATACACTAGCCAGTTATCTATGGCGTTCTCATCATATTCAATTATACCATAGAAAATTTCAATTGACAATCCTTTAAAAATATCAACTTGCTCATCAAACTATTGCTTTGTCAGGAACAATGAGTTGAGGATCAACTTGGGATCTTGTACTTCGTTAGTGCTTCTAGATAGGTCCACCTCCATAATCCTTTTGAATAGATCCTCTCCTTGTTATGGCTTGGATGCACGCTTGAACGATGTTGTTCAAATTATTTATTTTTTTCTTTCTAGCGGGCATTCAGTTGCTTGATCTGACTTGGAGAGGGAAGGTCCTACTCTCTTCTCTTCATCTCTGACATGTTGGAAACTTTAATACCAAAGGGTACCACTGCATCAAGTTAGAAACCTTCTTCATTTTTTAGGTCGACTTGTAGATACTCATGGAAGGCATGCGCCCTCGAGCCAAAATAAATCATGTTCTTTGAAATTTCCTAAAATTTTGTGATCAGTACCATTCTTTTCTTGATATTTTTCTCCCCATAGCTCCTTGTTGATGTGAGTAAGCTTAAGGATCCTTTTAATTTGGTTGTGGGTGTGGTGGGTCCGACAATTTCCAAAGGGATGGAAACAAGTGGAAGAGGCATAAAGTTCTCTTCCAATTCCTTAATCTTTTCCTTTATATTTATATTTTTCGCTTTGATACCACCAATGGAGTCACCCAATCCATCGCCAATTTCTTTATGGATTTTAGAAATATAGGAAGGTCGCATATTTCTTAGCTTAATCTATGAATGAGATTTCCCCTTTTTATTATTCACATCACTCTTCTCAATTATTAATTTCTTATATTCATTGTCAAAGATAGTGCTCTGAAATACAAATGATTCTTCTTCATCGAATATCTCATTCCCAACAATTTCCAATGATTGATTCTGGTGGTCCGCGCCTCCTCGCTGATCAATGTTAGGAAACATTTTCTCAATGTTAGCCTCGAGCTCCATATCTTCGAGGGAGAAGCTATTGATCTCACTTTCGATGTGATTCTCTTCTTCCTCTTGTACAATATTCTTAATCTTCTACCTCAGAGGGAGTTTATGTGACATTTCAATTTTTCCTGGAGGGGGGTTTTTGTTTCATCCTCCAATTGAACTATTGTTGATTACGTTTTTAGATAGGTGGGCCACTGGAGCACTGCTTCGAGGTGTTGTATTATTAGGACTAACAGTTGAGGACTAGGCACTCTTCTCGTTGGGACCCTTTCCTCTCTATTTGTAAAATTCATTGGTACTGAGTACCGTCTCTAGGTCACCAGTAGTGTGAGTAAGATCACCCAAGTTATTATCTTTGTCTTCTCCTAGACCCATGTGGATAAATGAATTGATAAAACCCATTGTTAACATATGTTCCACAAATATTTAGTTAGGGTCAAAACCTCTAACATTTTCAGCATACTTGAGATTCAAGTTGTGGAAGTGGTTTGCGAATTCATCAATTTTTTTCATATTTCTAAAAATAAAGTCCCGAATCTTCCAATGCAAAGGTATGAATTGTATTTTTCGTTTCTCATGAAAAAAGTGGAGCCATAAATTATATTTCCTTGCAACTTTGTAACAAACATTATGTCAGATATATGGCATGGAAGAAAGGAGGTATTTTCCTTAGAACCAAAAATCCTGTTAACATTGTAATTTTCCATTTGCTCCAGGGTCTCCTTTTTACCCAGGAATTTACTTGTCTGGGCAGCTATTCTTGGGGTGTATTTTCCAAACAAAAATCCTTTAAAAACTGAGACAAATTTGTTGAAAACTTCATAAAAATTCAGGGAATCTGTGTGACTCCATAATGCTTGGTACCAAAAGGTTACAAGGTCAAATTCACTATTCACCTTCTTGCAAATAGACAATTTAGGAAATTGACAGCAATGAGCTATCGCAAAAACCAAATAAGAAGCCATAAATAATTTCTTATCCTTTTTATACTGAGACAATTGGGAAGAGATTTCAATGGAAATCAACTTTCCCTAATCGAAAATGGCATGCTCCTTCAAAGTAAAATATAATACATAAAGAATCATACGGGAAATGCTGGCAATATTTTCTTGGCTCGTAGCTCTGGTAAATAAATAGACGATTTCCCAAAAGGGGTTCTTGAACAAGTTGACATGCAATATGGTAATATATTCAATGATTGTCGCGGTATTCTCCAATAATTCAAGTAAGATATCTAGTCCATTGTCATGTTTTTTCAAGTCCCTGCAATCTTCAGTTTTGAAGGTGAGTGTTGGCTCTAGGAGTTTCAACATTTTATAGAACACTTGAAGTGAAAGAGATATGGGAGAATGGTATTTGAGTTGAATCATCTAATGACTTGGTATATACTTCTCAGTGCACCATGAAATCAGTTCCTTGTCGTAAAAAACTTCAAGAGCACAGCCTGCACGAGCAATTTTGGATGTCTAGATTACTTCCTTCTGAGAAAAAGGGGATGAATAATAAGAATATGCTCTAGACCATTGAAATTTTTGGTCCTCTTGTCTAAAACTGTTCAAAGTATCTCTGAAGAACTACTGTTGAGTTTTTGCTTCCATAATTTTATGAGAGAGTTCTTTTAATCCAGATAATGTTTGAAATGAGCACTTGAGAGATATAATATAACCTTTCGTGAATCGGGCTTTAATGTGGTTTAATGAGAAATATCCTCGAGCCCTTCGCCTAGTAATGATGATATTTAAGAAAATTGTAGGTTGAGTTATTAACATTAAACCATACTAAATTCATATTGGGAAAAGTGTGAAGGTGGTGGGGATGGGTGAGAGTGAATAGAATTTGGGATTTTTGTGAACCTGCCAACCCGGGGACCCGCGAACCCACCAGTGCAGAAGGTTGAGAATTAGCTAAGTGTTGTAATGAGGTCGGTCGGACTCAATATAGGAGAGATGAGATACTTAGGAGCTCAGGGATTCCAATGGTCCAAATGTAGATCGCAGATCTCTTGGGTACAAAATGTATGTCACAGAACAAGGGATATGAAAGCTTGAAACCCACCAACTCGGGAGCCCGCGACTGGAGAAATGACTAAGTATAGGATAATGTGGCGGTCAGTTAGACTGATGATGTGAGAGTGTGGAAGGATATGAGTATTTGTGCATCCTCCAACCTGTGAACCCATCATTTTGAAAAAACTACTAAGCATAGTAACTAGAAAGGGAGAATAGAAGGGGAAAAGGAAAAGGAAAATTTTGGGTAAGTATATAAGAGGAAAAAGAAATGGGCAAAAGAAGTTGGGAAAATTGAAAAGAGGAGGGAAATTTCAGAAGTGGGAAATTATCTCAACAATTGGCTCCAACTGTGGGATGATAACCCCTTGTGGGTTGTCAAGAATCCAGGTCCTTTCATGACCAAGTGCTTCCTCCTATCAGGCTATGGAGTCATATTCAAAAATGAATTCTTGCAATTCTTATTATTTCATGGAGTTACCTTCAAGTTTGACTACCTTATTATGCAAAACTGAAATGAAGAAAAAATATATATACATGCATGATATACCTACCCTAACTTATTTTAAAGAAAGGGGAACCTTAGGTATAGGAAGATTTCCAATGGAGCCATTCAAGCATCCCATTGACTTGTGAAATGGGCTCCAACAGTAAGAAAAATATTGGGGTTGCTACCAATAAATCATGAGCATGAAAATTAGGAGCATACCCAAAATGTACCACAATGGGATCGAGCAATGCGTGTAGAAGACTTGTTTTCATTGGCGAGATGACAATACTTTCAAACCAATATCCAATATAATCTACTCTTGGTTTCCCCAAAGTGTTGCTATCTTCAATCAAATGAAAATTTTCATTCTTGAAAACATTCTCTTTTTCTTCTTTTTCCACATTCAAAATTATTGTTTCATTGGCGATGTCTTGGCAATGTTCTTCTTCTATGAAATGGCTATCTTCTTTATTCTCAAAATTGTTTTCTTCTACCAATTCTTCTTGTTGCAAGTTCTCTTGCAATGTTTCATCATCTATTACAAGGATGAAATATTCTTGTATATTTGGTGGAGGCTTCTCAATTTCATTCTCAAATTTGTTGCTTGAAATATCTTCATATGGAGTATATAGGAGGCTGAAATTTTATTCTTGTAATTTGGAAGTTTCATCTTCGTCTTCAGCAACATGATATGACTAAAGAATTTCATCAACTCTTTGATTAGATTCTTCTTCAAAATTAGGCATTTTGTTATGTTGCTTCCATATGGGAGAGAATGGGTGGGAAACAACAATTAAAACATCAGAAAAAACATATGAATGCACCTTTGGGATGAAATTTTCTACAAATGAAGCTTCTAACACATCCCAGCTAGTAATGGAGTTAGTCATTAATGAACTATACCATTCAAGATCATCCTCTCGCAGAGTTTGTAGGAATAATCTACATGTAACATTGTCTTAGTTGAGATTGAAATCATAACATGTACCTTTAAAATTAATCAAGTGTTGCTCGACATCTTTCGAAGCATCCAAAAAGAATGTAGAAAAAAATTCAATAGGAATATTCAGCATTTGAAAGTCTACTTTTAGTAGATTTAAAAGGGTATTATAAAATCGTCTCCTTCTTTGAGTATTTCTCCCTTTTGTTGAGTCTTGAAAAGACATTTATGGGATTGATGAAGAAACAAAGAAGCATTATGACATTAATCAAACCCTTCATTTTGAATTATTCCATGGAGTTCATTCTACCGAATCTTTGGTGCTTCTCGTTTCTTTTTTATATTACCAAAAATGGGAGACATGCTTACAATAAGAAACAATTTTCTTGAATCTTCTTCTCGAAAATTTGAGCCATGGAGATTTTTGATTCCTCAAATATATTGAAAATAAATCTTCCCCAGTATGGTCACCAAAAATGTTGATACTTGAATCCGTTAGGATCGAAACGACAACCTCACAAGGATGTAAATCCCCCTCCATTTTTATAGAGGTGGTACTCCTCTTTAGATTTTCTTAGGATTTCTAAGTATTCAGAATGTGGGACTTGAAAGAATTTCGTCGTAGTAATCGAATAAACATAACAATTGCAATCAAATAAAAGGAAAATGATTTATTTCTTTTTAAAGAAATTTCCTGAGAAAGGACCAAGAATCATACACTCCACACATTTAAAAGAAATAATCAAAATTTCCTCACATCCATCATAGTTTAAGATAAATATTTCTGATCACATAAAATAAAAAGAAGATGATATGCATGCATAAGAGAACTTTAACAGAGTGGACACATGGGAATATAAAATAAAGATAATGATAGACCAACCTCAAATACTTTATATTCTGAAAACAGGGTTACAAAGCACAGTCGAGATTGTTCCCAAAGTAGTTATCTTGAAATTTCTAAAAAATATCTAGTCTATTACATATTCTTTGAAATTGTAAATGTGTTTTTCTTAAAGACTGGGATTGGGGCTCCGACGGACCATAATGAAAATAAATACAAGAAATAAGTTTGTAGAAGGAAGACGATGGGCATTAGAAGGATCAATAAGACCTGGTAAGAAGAAAAAAGGGGTTATCAGTCTTTGGTTAAACCTTTCTAGTGAAAGAGGTGGAATAACTGGATGAATAACTTGATAAATAAAAAGAAGGATATCATCAACATAAAATTACTATGATGGTCTCTCATGTGTTCATTTTTTCGTTGATGTCCTTTTATCATTTTCATCAATGGTTACAGGAACCGTCTCAACTACTTCTTTCCCTTCATTTGTCAGTTTATCGATAGCTTTCTTGAACCATTCTTCAATGTAAATTTTCATAGGTGCCACATTGACTTCATGCCAGATTTTAATGTTTAACAACTCACCCTCCAAGTCTCAAAGATCAAGGGAAATGCCATGTAATGCTTCTTCAATATACTGATTTTTTACGGAGTAATCCACTAGCCAATTATCTATGGTGTTCTCATCATATTCAATTATATCATAGAATTTTTCAATTGACAATCCTTTAAAAATATCAACTTGCTCATCGAACTGTTGTTTTTTTAAGAACAATGAGTTGAGGATCAACTTGGGATCTTGGACTTCATTAGTGATTCCGGATAGGTCCACCTCCGTGAGCCTTTTGAATAACACTTCTTTCCTTGTTATTTCTTGGATGCACGCTTGAACAATGTTGTTAAAGTTCTTTATTTTTTCTTTCTAGCAAGCATTCAACTACTTGATCCAACTTGGAGAGGGAAGGTCCTCCTCTCTTCTTTTTATCTCTGACATGTTGGAAACTTTAATACCAAAGGGTACCACGAAATCAAGGTAGAAACCTTCTTCATTTTCTAGGTCAGCATGTAGATACTCATGGAAGGCATGCACCCTCGAGCCAAAAGAAATCATGTTCTTTGAAATTTCCCAAGCTTCTGTAATCAGTGTCATTCGTTTCTTTATATTGTTCTCCACATAGCTCCTTGCTTATGTGAGTAATATTCAGGATCCTTTTAATTTGGCTGTAGGTGTGGTGGGTTTGAAAATTTCCAAAGGGATGGAAAGAAGTGGAAGAGGCATCAAAGTCTCTCCCAGTTCCTTAATCCTTTCCTTTAACTTTATATTTTCCACTTCGATACCACCAATGGAGTCATCCAATGCATCACTTATTGCTTTATGGGTTCTGGAAATCTGGGAAGGACGCATATTTCTTAGGTTAACCTATGAACGATATTTCCCCTCTTTATTCTTAACATCACTCTTCTAAATAATTAATTTCTTAGATTCATTGTAAAAGACAACACTCTTAAATACAAATGCTTCTTCATCATCGAATATCTCTTTCTCAATAATTTCCAATGACTGATTCTGGTGGGTCGTGCCTCCTTGATGATCAATGTTAGGAAACATTTCCTCAATGCTAGCCTCAAGCTCCATATATTCAAGGGAGAAGCTATTGATCTCACTTTTGATGAAATGCTCTTCTTCCTCTTGTATAATATTATTCCTCTTCTTCCTAAGAGGGAGTTTATGTGAGCTTTCAATTTTTCCTGGAGGGGGGTTCTTGTCTCCTCCTCCACATGAACTACTGTTGATTACGTTTTTAGATGGGTGGGCCACTAGAGCATTGCTCTGAGGTGTTGCAGTCTTAGGAGTAACAATTGGGGACTAGGCACTCTTCTCACTGGGAACCTTTTCTCTATGTTTGTAAAATTCATTGGTATTGAGTACTGTCTCTAGGTCACCAACATTATGAGTAGGATCGCCCAAGTTATTATCTTCTTCTTATTCTCCTAGAACTTTGTGGATAAATGAATTGCTAAAACCCATTCTTAACATATGTTCCAAAAATATTTTGTTAGGGTAAAACCCTCTAATCTTTTCAGCATACTTGAGATTCAAGTTGTGGAAGTGGTTTGCAAATTCATCAATTTTGTTCATATTTCTAAAAACAAAGTACCCAATCTTCCAAGGAAAAGGTATGAATTGCTTTTTTGTTTTTCATGAAAAAAGTGGAGCCAGAAATTATATTTCCTTGCAACTTCTGTAACAAACATTCTGTCAGATATATGGCATGGAAGAAATGAGGGATTTTTCTTAGAACCAAAAATCGTGATAACATTGCAATTTTCCATTTTCTCCAAGGTCCCCTTTTTATCCAAGAATTTACTTGCCTGGGCGAATATTATTGGGGTGTCTTTTAAAAATAACAATCCTTTAAAATATGAGACAAAGTCGTTGAAAACTTCATAAAAATTCAGGGAGGCTTTGTGCCTCCATAACACTTGGTACAAAAAGGTTAGAGGGTCAAATTCACAATTCACCTTCTTGTATATAGACAATTTAGGAAATTGACAACAATGCGCTATCACAAAAACCAAATAAGAAGCCATAAATTATTTCTTATCCTTTTTATGCTGGGACAATTGGGAAGAGATTTCAATGGAAATCAAATTTCCCCAATTTATAATGGTCTACTCCTTTACAGTAAAATATAAGATATAAAGAATCATACGGGAAATGTTGGTAGTATTTTCTTGGCCCGTAACTCTAGTAAATAACCACACAATTTCCCGAAAGGGGTTCTTGAATAAGTTGACCTGCAATCTGGTAATATCTTCAGGGATGGTCGTGGGATTTTCTAAGAATTCAGGTAAGAGATCCTGGTCATTTTCATGTTTTTACAAGAAGTCCCTACAATATTCACCTTTGAAGGTGAGTGTTGGCTCTGGGAGTTTCAACATTTACAGAACACTAGAGGTGAATGAGAGATAGGAGAATGGTATTGGATTTGAATCATCCATTGACTTGATATTTACTTCTCAACGCACCAGGAAATCAATTCCTTGCAGTCAAAACCTTCAGGAGCACAACCTGCATGAGCAATTTCATGCATCCAAATTACTCCCTTCTAAGCAGAAGGGGATGAATAATAAGAGTATGCTCTAGACCACTAAAATTTCTGGTCCTCTCATCCAAAAAATGTTCAAAGTATCTCAGCAGAAATGTTGTTGAGCTGTTGATACCATAAGTTGATGAGAGAGTTCTTTTAATCCAGATAATATTCGAAATGAGCGCTTAAAAGATATAATATAATCTTCTGCGAATTGTTCTTTAATGTGGTTTAATGAGAAATCTCCTCGAGCCCTTCGCTTGGTAATACCGATCTTTATGAAACCTGCAGGTTGTGTTATTAGCATTAAACCATACTAAATGCATATTGGTAAAAGAACTAAGGTGGCAAGGATGGATGAGAGCGAATAAAATTTGGGATTTTTGTGATCCTACCAACCCAGGGACCCGCAAACCCGTCGTTGAAAAAGGTTGATAATTGGATAAGTGTTGTAATGTGGTAGGTCAGACTCAATATAGGAGAGATGAGATAATTAGGAGCTCAAGGAGTCCAATGGTCCAAATGTATATCGTGGATCACTTGGGTACAAAATGTATGTCACAAAACAAGGGATATGAAAGATTGAAACCAGCCAACTTGGGAGCCCGCGACTGCAAAAACGACCAAGTATAGGATAATGTGGTGGCCAGTCAGACTCATGATGTGAGAGTGTGGATGGATATGATGATCTGCACATCCACAAACTCGTTGTTTTGCAAAAATGACTAAGTATAGTAACTAGAAAGGGAGAATAGAAGGGGAAAAGGAAAAGGGGAATTTTGGGTAAGCATAGAAGAGGGAAAATAAATGGACAAAATAAGTTGGGAAAATAGAAAAGGGGAGGGAAAATTTGGAAGCAAGAACTTATCTCAACAGGTTCCAAGTACCAATTTCAACGGGAGGTTGTGCTCAACATCCTAACAATGTGATATATAACCAAGGACGATAAAGCAACAACAAAAAAATAAATTGTCCCAACAATAGAGACAATGAAGGGAATCAAACTCAAATGGATAAATAGGGAGTCTGAACCCTACAATGATCAAATTTCCTAATTCCCAAGTCAATCATCACAGTGGATGATGTGCACTATAGTTGAAATCTATGATGGTCCACTAGTGCTAGAAGACAAATTCAAAATGTAATTATTGTCTTTGTTCTCTCATCATTACAAAGGAATTCAAGACAAAGGATGGTAAATTAAAGGTCATGGGGGAAGGAGAAAGGACAAGAGTCATGTTGAGCTTCAATAAATACTAAAATTGTATCCAAAGAAAGGGCTTTTTTTCTCTTGAAGCGTTGTACATTTTCTGAACTTTTTTGGGAGTACGGTATTAACTAAAATTGAGGATCCTTCCTTGGGGCTTGCATGTACTATCACATAAAATTTTAATGAGGAGAAGCCACTTTGGTCAAGCGATTTTTTGAAGAACTCTAATTCTCATGTTAGACATATTATGGATTATTTCTATGTGTTTTTCTTAGAACTCGAGTTGTGTAAGGATGTACTTCATATTGTATACTATTATTATGTATGATGGTTGCATTCTTATTTTTTTTCTCCGAAGAATGTTTGTCTAAATGAGTGAGCATAGAACTGTAAATGATTGTACTTGTAGTTGCTTATTTATGTTATTTTATTTTCTTTCTGTGAAGTATTTATCGATCCCTCAACTAGAGAATGGTTGTTCCTATGTTTACTTTATAGTTACCTTAGTTCCATTAATACACATGCATCTTATATTAGCTTCATTTCATTATTTATCTTAGGAAACCTTCAATCAGTGGACCATGCCACAACTGGTAAAATAAGAACCATAAATGGTTTTCAGGCCAGAATCTGGATGGTTTCCCTATTCCAAACAGTGAGATTTGTAATTAGGACTTCTTTTCGTGGGTAACCCCTACTATTGACATAGGGATATTTTTCCCGCGTCAATAGAAATGGTGCTAC
This sequence comes from Picea sitchensis, assembly GCA_010110895.2. Classification (NCBI taxonomy): domain Eukaryota; kingdom Viridiplantae; phylum Streptophyta; class Pinopsida; order Pinales; family Pinaceae; genus Picea; species Picea sitchensis. Next base: position 23,972 of record SNQJ01S0109939.1, read on the forward strand.
AAGGAGGGTCGGATGAAAATATTTCCCATGTGGAGCCATTTCACTTAAATTTTAACCATCCCATGGCTCCTCTCCATATATATGCATGGGATTACCCTTTTATTCTTTCGATACCCACCCAGGGATCCCAGACAAGATAGTTGTTCTCTTGTCAAACTCAAAATTTGATGGTGAAGGGAATGTCTATGCTTACACACATCTTAATCAGTTTAACGTCACTCTAAAAAATATTAATGTTGTCCGAGACAATGAAATCTGTTGATTTTTCATCCTCACATTTGAAGGGAGGATTAAAGCATGGTTTATGGAATTTCCAATGAAATCTATACACAAATGGAAACAATTCATGGAAGTCTTTATCATTTCTCATGTAGATTATGTTTATGATTAACTCTTTAATGAACTCATGGAAATACGTAGGCTTGGAAAATATTTTGTGGATGATTTATTTCAAATATTCATGAAAATTTATTGCATATTTCCTAAAAGTGACAAACCCTCAAAACAAGAAATCGTCGATTGGTTTTCATTTATCGTCTCTGCTCCTAAAGGGTGTGATCTCGGTGCTCAAATCAACTCTCATTCACAAGATTCAGATCTAACCATGAAGGATAAGGGGTACATGATATCAAACCAACACTAGACAAAGATATGGGGGAATCCTTATCAAAAATATTAAATCCCTTAGTCCCAGAGTGTGAACCATCTATTGTCTCCCCTTAAAAAAATCATGAACATACTTTGGTCTATGATGAATTTCCTATTGAAGAAATCACATCATTTTAAGAATCCAAAGATATTTATTCTCTTTACACAAATCTATTTGATTCTAATCACTCGCATGAGCACCCACATGTTTATCATGCAGTGCAACCTATGCACTTTTCTTACAAAAGAACATTAAATGATAAATCAAAACAACAATATTTTCAGGTTGTGACCGATCAAGAAATCATTCTTCATGCTTGTCTATCCAGGATGCACAAAGTTATAAGTCCTTTCCCATTTTTGGAACATGATGATTCACAATTTGATCTCGATAACCTTGTTTTTTATGACTACTTTGATATCCCATAATTGAATGTGAGTACTACCCTATCATCTATTGGTCCTACACAATATGAAATTTCTTACCTTGATGCAATGATGTTAACAAAAAAAAATTTAAGGTATGTGCAGCACAATGAGTTTTCATATTGTAACGAACCTCCCATTCATCACGACTACAAACCTCATATAACAAGTGGAATTTTTATTTATTTTTAACAAGTGTGTGTGCGCGTACAAGGGAAACAAACATATTCGACTCTACTTCACCACTAGATGACTAACAAGATGCAACCACGATGATCACAACAAGAAGACATAAGGTGCACAACAAATAACTGCAAGCGTTAAACGACCATAGACATAAGGCGCACAACAAGTAACTGCAAGCATGAAATGACATACGGTGTTATGTACAGTACGAACACAGATGGAAGAATCCATAGTAGTAGATTTTACTATTTATGCACAGGAAAGCAGGGTGTTTAATCTTAGTTCTCTGCTCCGGAGAGAGAGAATGTCAAATAGGCTCCTGACCAACTGCTCAGGCAGAAACTAGTAATCTTTGTCAGGAGGTTGCAGTGGTGGGAGCTCTACCTTTAAAGAGCCCGCAACTACTGATATGACCTTAGAGGTGTGTCGCAAGAGTGGAAACCCTGCCTTTAAAGGGCCTGAGACTCTTGATATGACACTGGATTCTTTACACAGAAAATAATCACACACACAGACTTATATACAGAGCCACTAGCTTTGTTAGATCGAACAGTCTGATATCATACAACTGTGAGTTTGGAAAATTCCAATTATAGTACTAACCCTGAAATTAACCCGACCCTAAACGTCAGCATAGAAATAAACAACAACTTTATTAACCCTAAATTTAACAGCCCAACCCTAAGCCAATCAAATAAAAGCACCCTGCAGAAGGAACCCATGGGATAAGGGTGCCCGCCAAAATTAAGGGCAACACATAAAAACCCAATACACAATAAAAACAAAAGCCAATTGAGCAATAGGAAACTGATGAAGAAAAGACAGAACCACATGGGCACAACTTCAATTGAAATGTCACAGGACTCTTCTAAATATGTTTAGTAACTTGTTAAGGTCAATACAATTGTACGCTATCACTAACAGTAAAAACGGTAATAGCATTGTCATGAAATGATGCCCATAATACCTTTTATATCATAGTGACTTGCAATAATCAAACTCATCTTGCATTTTAGGTGTTTACCACATAAATAAACTACGATATCATTACTTGAATGATGAACCCATTAACATTTATTTTTACCAAGGATATTAGCATTACATAAACATTACACCACATCACCTAAACCTTACATTACAATCCATTACCTTACATTAACACTTAATCCATTACCTTACATTAACATTCTTGTATAATACATTAGATTACATTAACAATCCCTTACATTACAATTCACTACATTCCATCATATTATATTTCATTACCATAACATTACCTTACATTCCTTACAATAACATTCCATTACTTATAACACATTCATTAATATCTCATTATATTACACTACATTCCATTACATTCAATAGAATACATAATGTCAAGAATTTATGGAAGGACAAACAAACTATTCTATTTTAATAATATAAAACCAAAACAGCGGTAATATAACCACCATTCCCCTTTGATCTTGTTCTTAATTCAACGGTAACCAAGGTGATAATTTAATTCTAGGATCTCCACTAAATATATGCAGGGCAATAACCGTCAATTAACTAACGACCTTTACACAAAGATCCCTCCTTAAACGCTATTGGGGTTAGTTGATTTTAGTTTAACCATTACATCACAGTCATTAGGCTAATCTGCTACCATTAAAAGAAAAAGGAGGCGAGAACAGTGTGCTTTTGTTTCTCGAAATAAAAGGGTAAGGTAACAAAAAGGGCATTAAGACATTCGCTGCCAAGTAAACAGTTGACAGGTAAGGGCAGAGGTCATTGATGAATCTAGAGAGGCACGCACAAGAAGCGGTTTAGTCTGCGCGATAAGGGGGAAAACGTTGTGCCAGACTCCTCACGCTATGCAAGGGTTGTCAGTGAGGAAATTAGCAATCTACGACATGCCAGAAGGGGTTGGGTTACTTACTGAAGGTTTGCTCGGACCTAAAAATCGGTTATAATATCTTAATGAAAGATGTTGTTGTCCTTAAACGGGCAGGAAAGACAGCACACGTTAGGTGAGAGTGGAGATGCAATTTTTTAATTCTTTGGGCCCGGCCAAACGAATTGGTACAATATCACACGAAAATTCTGCCAGGAGTCTGCTACCAGTCATGCCTCAGTCGCACAGAGGCTATCGTAATAGCTAAGGAACGAGGATCCCTGTCATTCACTTGCGAGGCTGTGATACAAAACTGGCAAAAGGAAGGAGAAAACACACGCCGAGGAACTAAAGGTTATAGTCACTAAAGCCCGGTTGCACCACTGAGTTCTTGTTCCAGCATAGAATTCATTTAAGACTTGGGAAATACGAATCTACCATTCGCAATGGGAGGGAATTTAACCAGACCGAATTTAAATCGTTTTGACAGAGCTCAACAGGTCGCACAAGTGGGTGAGGTTGGGTCTGAGGGCATTTTGCAAGTATCCCAGCCAGTGTTTGAGATCGACCACTGCCGAAATCCAAAATACGATTTCACATTTACTCAAGAATACTACCATGGTCAAAAACAATTAAAAACGATTTCTCCATTGATCAAAATACCAGTTAAAAACAAGCAATTAAAATATGATTCACCCTTGACCAAGAATAAACAAATAAATAAAAAATAAGTAATAAAAATATATATGTTTTCGCCATTGAATATGAATTTTAGATTTTCAAAATGAATTACCATGTATGAATGCCCCGTGGGATAAAATCTGAAACATTCGTTTTTAATAAACCTTTGTCATACCAGAGAAGCATTTGCTACTTACAATACAGATCACAATTCGCCATTTAAATATGAGACCAAAATTTTATTTAAAATATAAACTGCTGACGGCAAGAAAAACACAGTAAGAGATGTAAAAATTGGTCTGGGAGAGAAGTAATCCAAGGGTAACTCGCCAGATAATTCAACCAACGAAGGTTAAGAGAGATGCAGAGCAAGGGAAGGACAGGTTGCCATCAATCATTTCCAGGCTCACTAGATTCACCTAAAATCAATATTGATTTAAGAAGGAGAACACAGTCGAAAACGTAAATCGAAGAGCATGGTGAGAGTGGTGCAAGGGCCACCACCAACACCTCAGGGAGATCAATCAACCAATAAATCAGTTGGGATATAAAATTTCAGTCACAAAACTACACCTACAGTTTCCTACTCAAAACATCAGCAGATCTAAAGCATACATTCTACAACATTCTATCAATCAACATAAATGTGTACCATTGCCTTAATGCCCACCTTGAATGACGTCCCACGCTCCTTTCCTCTCTTTCTCTCCGACCATCGAGACCTCACTGGTACCTCCCAGCCAATCGCTAGGGGTGCTCTGCTTCCCCCTTAGCCGCCCGAGCCGCAAAGGGGCCACACACTAAACAGATGGTACGTCTATCTCCCCAGCTCGCCTCTCAAGGCTGAGCTACCACTCCTATCCAAGCTGGGAAATCCCAACTCCCCACAAGTAATCAGTCAAGGCACAATTCCGGCAGTGTAACGTTACGCTTACAGCTGATCCCCTTCTTCCTCATCTTCCCTTTCTTTTATAGAATTTTTTCCAACCTCCAACTTTCCCTAAATCACATTTTAATTAAGTTTTAATAAAAATATTCTAAATATTCTCCTTCGAACAAGTGTCATCCATCCCCCTCTTTCCTCAATAATTATTTTCTTTAAATTATTAATTTACTCATTTCCCTCACCCACCTAGAGTTGCTCCTAAATTTCATCCTAGGTGTTCCTAGATCCCCTTACATGTTTTAAATCATTTCCCTAAAAATGAAGTTGTTAAATTAGCTCAAATTAGAAGGTTCTTAATTGCAGATTCCTTACTATGTTGACCTCGCTTTTTACCATAAGTTCCCAACTTTCCTTGATTATGTTTCCTCCATT
>SNQJ01S0109939.1:33500-47236 GCA_010110895.2 Picea sitchensis
ACTAGTAATCTCTGTCAAGAGGTCGTAGTGGTGGGAGCTCTGCCTTTAAAGAGCCCGCAACTAATGATACGACCTTAGAGGTCTGTCGCAAGAGGGGAAACCCTGCCCTTAAAGGGCCCGAGCCTCTTGATACGACACTGGATTCTTTACATAGAAAATAATCACACACACAGACTTATACAGAGCGACTAGATTTATCAGATCGAAGAGTGATCAAAATCTGGACCAGGGGGAAAATTTTGGCTCAAATTTCAAAGTGCTCGGAATGCGACGAAAACGGTGCCATTGCGTCCGTCTCGTCTTCCTGATTCCAGAGGTATATTTACTTTCTCAAACGGAGTCTGTATGGAGAAGATATCGCGATCTTTTCACCAAGAAAAATAGGGAAAAATTTTGGATGCTGACTGTACCTGTCCGTACAGTGCGTACGGTGACGTGGCAGGTCCGTATAGACCGTACGGAGGTGATGTGGCAGCTGCTGGTTGGTCGATTGTTGTCGAGTTGAATGTTGACATGTGTCATTGGGTGACCAATAATAGGAGGACACGTGGCCCAATCCAAAGGCGCCACGTGTCGCTCACTGGTTGGCTAAGGAGTTTATGTATAAAATGTTGGAGGCCGTGGGGTTCGACCCCCGGACCTCTCCTCCACATAGTGCCTTTACAAATTCCAATAACCAACTTTCCCGCCGATGTTCCTTGTTATAGAAGTCAACACGCATCTATTTAAATTTATGTGTTGTATTAATTGGAAAGGGGGGCGGGCCGAGGCTTAGCCCCGACCCGTGGTTCCATTGTAAACGATGTGACCATATGGTGTATGGGGCGGTGTTAACGAATTGCGCGCGGAGTAAAACCATAGCCCGTGGACTATTGTAATATGTGTTAATACATTTGCACGGGGTTTTAGCACTATAACCCACGGTTTTGTGCGCGCGGTTGTAACATTTGCATGGGGTTTGGCCACGGTTCTTTCAGATTGCATATGACCCCGAGGTGGAGCGCGGAGGGAGTTACACATTTGTGTGACTAACTAACCACCTTTTATCAAACGCACGAGGTCACATGCCCATATGCCCAGGTACCTAGGCGGTTAGGGGCTGGAGGCACCCTAACCGTTCTACGGTTTGCACCATTGGTGCAGTTGTGCCCGGTGCTAGGTTTTAACACGTTTTGGGAGCGTGTTCTTGGTTCATGCACATAGAGGTGCGTTCTGTAGAACCAGTTTCAGAAAACTTGAAGGAGGAAAATGGAGGAGGCCTAACTTATTCATCTTTTGGCCGATTGAGGTGCCGTAAAAACCCAACTAGGGGTTTTTGGATGTGTTGGATCCATTGGTGCTACTTTCAAGGCCATTTGAAGACTTATTCTGCAATTTTTTCACCATTGAAGTTTCAGCAAGCTCCAGGGAGCTTGAAGCCCTCATTGATCGAGGACATGGTTTGGTGAGCCTATGTTTGTTTTCTGTGATTGAATAATCATTTTTGGCTAATTGATATGCTCTGAACACATTGGGACAGGTTTCAGAGGCTTTTGAGGGCTTTTACAGGTGTGTTTTCCAAAGAGAAGCTCAATGAAGCTTATGGTCACATGTAGAAGAGGTCATGCCCTGATGAGCCATGATCCGTTTTCAGAGTTCTATTAGTCATTTTTGGGGTTTTTATGTGTTATGATCTCAATGGTATAGTCTATTTTTCCATTGGAGTTGAGAAACATCTTGTAAAAAAACTTTTGACTAATTAATCCCAGAGAGATTAGTCCATTGATGGAGGCTCAAGGAGATGTAGCCCGGAGGGGGGTGAACTCCTTTATCATGTTGTTCTTGTTGTGCGTTTGATGGTTTATTTGTTGCAAGTTGTGTTGCTGTTTATTTATTTCAAGTACATATTTAACCATCTAAAGGAACATTTCCTCACACATAAGCATTTTACAAGAAGATACATGAACTTAACACATAAGTTTATCTTGCATATTTTTAACACATGAAGCAAGGTCCTGTAAAGTTTATTTTAATGAAGTAGAGGGTGCTTGCATAGCATAACAAGTCAGCCTTCTATTTTCAGATCAAAGAGTCTGATATCATACAACTGTGAGTTTGGACAATTCCAATCATAGTACTAAACCTGAAATTAACCTGACCCTAAACGCCAGCATAGAAATAAAAAACAACTTTATTAACCCTAAATTTAACATCCCAACCCTAAGCCAATCAAATAAAATCACCCTGCAGAAGAAACCCATGGGATAAGGGTGCCCGCCAGAATTAAGGGCAACATAGAAAAACCCAATACACAATAAAAACAAAAGCCAATTGAGAAATAGGAAACTGATGAAGAAAATCCATAACCACATGGGCACAACTTCAACTGAAATGTCACATGACTCTTCTAAATACGTTTAGTAACCTGTTAAGGTCAATAAAATTGTACGCTATCACTAACAGTAAAAACGGTAATAGCATTGTCATGAAATGATGCCCATAATACCTTTTATATCATAGTGACTTGCAATAATCAAACTCATCTTGCATTTTAGGTGTTAACCACATAAATAAACTATGATATCATTACCCGAATGATGAACCCATTAACATTTATTTTTACCAAGGATGTTAGCATTACATAAACATTACACCACATCACCTGAACCTTACATTACAATCCATTACCTTACATTAACACTTAATCCATTACCTTACATTAACATTCTCGTATAATACATTAGATTACATTAACAATCCCTTGCATTACAATTCACTACATTCCATCATATTATATTTCATTACCATAGCATTACCTTATAGTCCTTACAATAACATTCCATTACTTATAACACATTCATTAATATCTCATTATATTACACTACATTCCATTACATTCAATAGAATACATAATGTCAAGAATTTATGGAAGGACAAACAAACTATTCTATTTTAATAATATAAAACCAAAACAATGGTAATATAACCACCATTCCCCTTTGATCTTGTTCTTAATTCAACGGTAACCAAGGTGATAATTTAATTCTAGGATCTCCACTAAATATCTGCAGGGAAATAACCTTCCATTAACTAACGACCATTACACAAAGATCCCTCCTTAAACGCTATTGGGGTTAGTTGATTTTAGTTTAACCATTACATCACAGTCATTAGGATAATTTGCTACCATTAAAAGAAAAAGGAGGCGAGAACAGTGTGCTTTTGTTTCTGGAAATAAAAGGGTAAGGCAGCAAAAAGGGCATTAAGACATTCACTGCCAGGTAAATAGTTGACAGGTAAGGGCAAAGGTCATTGATGAATCTAGAGAGGTGCGCATAGGAAGCGGTTCAGTCTGCGCGATAAGGGGAAAAACGTTGTGCCAGACTCCTCACGCTATGTAAGGGCTGTCAGTGAAGAAATTAGCAATCTACGGCGTGCCAGAAGGGGTTGGGCTACTTACTGAAGGTTTGCTCGGACCTAAAACTCGGTTATAATATCATAATGACAGATGTTGTGGTCCTTAAACGGGCAGGAAAGATAGCATGCGTTAGGTGAGAGTGGAGATGCAAGTTTTTAATTCTTTGGGCCCGGCCAAACGAATTGGTACAATATCACACGAAAATTTCACTAGGAATCTGCTACTAGTCACGCCTCAGTCGCACAGAGGCTGTCGTAATAGCTAAGGAACGAGGATCCTTGTCATTCACTCGCAAGGGTCACTACCAACACCTTAGGGAGATCAATCAACCAATAAATTAGTCGGGATATAAAATTTCAGTCACAAAAATACACCTACAGTTTCCTACTCAAAACATCGGCAGATCTAAAGCATACATTCTACAACATTCTATCAATCAACATAAATGTGTACCGTTGCCTTGCATAAGTATTAATGCAGATTGCCTGCGCCCACCTCGAATGGCGTCCCATCCTTGCCGCTCTCCCTTTCGTCGGTAGTTGAGACCTCGCGGTACCTCCCAACCAATGCAAAGCTGAGGTGCTCACCTTATAACCCATGACATAAAGGGGCCACACACCTAACCAGAATGCGTCTATCTCCCCGGCTAAGCCTGCATGAGGCTAAGCTACCACTCCTATCACGGTAGGAAATCCCAGCTCCCCACAAGTAATCCGTCAAGTCACAAATACGGCATCATTAGCGTTAAACGGCCGATCCCCTTCTTCCTCATCTTCCCTTTCTTTTATAGAGTTTTTCTAACCTCCAACTTTCCCTAAATCACATTTAATTAAGTTTTAATAAAATATTCTAAATATTCTCCTTAGCACAAGTGTCGTCCATCCCCCTCTTTCCTCAATAATTATTTTTATTTAAATTATTAATTTACTCATTTCCCTCACCCACCTAGGGTTCCTAAATTTCCTCGGAGTGTTCCTAATATCTCTCACAAGGTACATTGCATATGAATTTCATTTATGGGTCTCATCATGTATGTCATTCATTTTCCATTTCCTTCCAACAATCCTATGCTAATCATTATAACTTTTATGATGGAATTGAGTCTTGGTTAGAGGAATCCTACATGTTTGCATGTATCACGAATCATAACACCGCCAAAACTTAACATGTTGGGTGGAGGTTCTCCTGAATCGATTATTCCTATCCTTGATTCCTCACCACTCCATTTTCTGCAATTGACTTTTGAAAAACATGTAGTTGGAGGTTTGGAGTTACTTATTGGCTACACTAGCATTATACTTTCACTTAGCCTTCTTCGACTAGTGTAGGATATATTAGGAATATGAGTAGCATAGTTAGTTTTATTCCTTTCTACCTACATAGTTTAAATGTTTTCTTTCATTTTCGTTTGTATAGCATAGATCTGGTTGTCTTGGTTTCTTCAGACAAAGCCAAAGTTGTTGTTAGTTTAGTTTGTAGCTTGCGATAGCTTGGTTTAGTCTAATTTTATTTTTATAAAAGATTTATTCTTTTTCATTTGATGCATTTCATTTTTTTTTGTTTGACTAATATCTTGGATTAACCTTGGTTATATAAGGAAACCTTGAGAAGAATTCTCTAAAAAGTCCAACTAGAAGATTCATTTGTTTCAGTGGAATTCACTCTAACGTTGGCATCTAGTCAACTCATTATCCTAAGTTTTTGAAAGAATATATGTTCAAGAATACTTTGCAGCTTGGGGAACATGGAAACCAATTTGAAGGAACCATATCAATCATCTATGGCCTTACTGTCCATAATTCACAACGATTATGCAAACCTTACTGAACAATGTTTTGATGGCTATATTTATCACAAAGGCTTATAGACCAACGATCAATACGTTGGTATCTTGGGTTCATGCTCTTGGTTCTCTAAACAAATACCGATGATCTACAACTTCGTTACAAGAATTCTCTTTGGGTATAATTTTTGACAGGCCCGAATCTTTTGTGATGGACTTGATTATGAGAATGAAAAAGGTAGATTATTGATTTGTTCAAAAGAAATTCAAAATATTATAGCAGATTATGATCTTTGTACCTTAACTCTTTCATAGTGGTGTATGTTGAGTATGGACATTGAAGTGTTTTTTGTTCTATCAAAAGGGTGTGCCTGAGACTTTAGATTGCAAAGCACATCCACACAAGCATTTTGATGTTGTTTGTTGCACTTCTTGAGTTTAAGGCCGTTCTCTTTGCCTAATCATCTCGAGTGACAAGATAGATATTGGTTCCTTGGTCCTCCATAGTCGTTTTCTACCCGCAAGAGAGATTCGACTCGATATACCAACATTAAAGATAAGTCTACTATGTTTCTCTACTGGAATTGTGGCAATGGAAACTTGTAAGGCTCACATTGCAATTTCATACAACCCAAAAGGTAAGGTTCCTCATTTATTCAAAGATTCATATTTTTATTTATTGTTCCATGAAAGCTTAGATCCATTCTTCTTTTATGTGTCATGAGTGATATCTCTACAAGCACACTTTTCTAGAGTGGAGTTATCTTATTCAACATTTCCTTTTCCATATCTTATAACTGTTGAAACATGCATGTTTTACATTGGCTAATAAATAAATATGAATAATAATTGGTCCACAAAGGTCAAATCGGTGATATGTTCTTTTCTTATATGTAGATCTTAGGCCGTGGAAGGTTATGCTCACCTGAAGAGAAGGACATGGCTCAAGGAAGACACATGACCTTAGAGAATTTGACCTGATCATGAAACATGTCACCCAAGAACTTTATTCACAAACTTGTTTTTGGGATTATACCTTTAAACCCTCTACACATGATTTTTTTTGAGTCATTTATGAAATTTACGAGATGAAATCAATCTCATGTCTCGAACGTTTTTTCCATGTAGGTACAAATTGCACAATTGGGACTATGGTTAACTGAACATATCATGATGTAGGATAAGTTTTAGAGTTGGAAGTGATACAAAGTGGGTGAATATCTTGTATGGATAAATAAAATTAATCTGGGGGACAACTAACTAAAGCTCTTTCATATCCTTATTCCCTAGAGCACAAAGCTGCAAAGATGAGCTGGTAGTTTTCATAAAATCATGATGAGAGATGCAATTCTTATCCATTGATAGAACTAAATCCCATAAGAATGAAAAAATATGTCTATAATCTTTCACAGGGATTAGTCTTATCAAGAGGATGCCAACTTCTTGCTAGTTGGAATGCATGAACATACTTAAAAGTTGTTGGAAACACTTACATCCACGATATCTTTATTAGTTTACTTCGTTTGTTGAATGCATATATTTGATCGTCATTTACCCAAGGTTCCATTCTTAAGTTTTAACAGGTTTTGGGTCGATTTCATCTTCTAATTATGAATACGTCTCTTCTCTTTCTTTCCTTATCATATTTTTCCTTGGAGACTATTCATTCTCTAATGCTTTTTTGTCTTCTAATCGCTTTTTTTTTTATGACATACATATGTCTCACCTTCACTTTTATTTTATAGGAAAAACCTTTACACTAGAATGGAGATTAGATTCCGGCTAGCATCTCTTTCTATCTCATGGCGAGGGTAGGTCTTTGTTTGAATATAAATCGGAATTGTTTTGGAATATTGTAACAACATTTAAACCATGAATTAAAATAGTGGTTGATCAATGTTCATCCTTGCATATTGGTTGGAAAGTAGATACTATGTAATGGAGGAACCATCCGCACACTAAGTAGCTTCTCATGTGAAGGGTGAAGTGTCAAAGTATAAAGGATGAAAACCTAAAGGGATATATCTATGTTATGGGTGAAAAAAATATTCAAATAGAAATCTCAATGGATGGTGGTCATCCTCTATCGGAGGTAAAGGTACTTCTCCCCCATCCACTGGGATGGGAAAGCTTGACAAACTAGGGACAATACTTGAGATATATATTTGTGAGGGCTATGTAAGCTCACGGGCGTTGGGCAATATATATATATATATATATATATATATATATATATATATATATATATATACACCCTAAGGAAAAACACTTTATTTATCCCAAACCTATATCATCCCCATAACGAAAATACCAACTTGAATCGTTGACACAGTTTAAGGAAACAAACTCACCATAATTTTTCCTATATTTATAGCAGACGAGCTTCAATAGCTGGCATGCAAGCATCACCAATGATCCCACCAAAGTGGAATCTTCAAGTAACTACTACACGTTATCTCCAAAATTTATGATCTTAAAACTAATTTTATGACCCTCTACATTTTCTTGTAAGTTAAGGAAGACTAATAGAGATTTTGGCTTCACCCATTGTGTTACCAATTGTTTTTCCATACAGCACCCTCCCTACATTTTCTCTTATCTTTTCCCTAGATAATTAATTGGCCCCCCTTCTAGACTTTTCCACTGAAAATCCTATCATTCTCTCTCATGCAAATGGAAAAGCTCAAGTCTCTCTTATCATTCTATATGCTTTACCACTTGCAACATTTCTTCATATCACTTTCGATACACAACCTTACATCGGTGTACTTCCTCCCATCTTTTTTGATACATCACATATCAACTAGGTTCATCTCTCTCTCTCTCTCTCTCTCTCTCTCTCTCTCTCGATGCACTAATTATCCCTCGTTTCTCCTCTTAAATCATCAATACCCCAGCAAAAATTGTTTACCCCTCATCAACATTGAGCATATCGATGTGGATGTTCTTTATCTCATCGACATCGATTCTATTAGCAAGATGTGCCTTTGTCTCGAAACTTGTCCTATTCTTCTTCATCTCACATCCTTCTCGCTATGCACATCAATCAAACTGCTATCATATCCAATGAACAATATTTTTATTCCTAACTGGATGACTAATCACTAATCTCCTACCTTTCCTAACATGCTTCATGTTGCAGTCGTAATTAAGTTTGTTTGTGTCACTAGTAGCTTACATTGCACATACCCTACTAGCTTATTTACTTTATGTTTCTTGATTTATGACTAACCATGATCATGAAAGTATCATCCACCATCATCAGGTGGGTTAACTACAACATCTTTAAGGCTTGCGTTGGCTCCAAATTACATCTTAGAATAAAATTGGTCCTCCTAGCTCACGAATAGGGTCAAGTGCCCAAAACATCAGTTGATTATTTTCACGGACTTATACTTTTGTGCTATTGACACATTACCTCAACTTCAATTGATGAACTAAAATCCTATACAAAACAGATGACAAGGGACTCCTGAGAAGTGAATTTGGGTAAAATGGCGACAAGAATGTGGTACCCCAACTTTCATTAAAAAAATGCCTTTGGGCATAATTTTCATCATTCTTCAAAGTTTACTTCTCATCCTTGGAATAGGATTACTATACAAAATATGTGGTTCACGATTCCAACAAAACTGATGGAATCAAAATCTGAGACTAGACTTGAAAGTTCCAAAACAATCGCTAGAGAGTTGTCTCTAAAACCAACCTTATCAGTGATTACAATGATAGAATGATTGAATAACATGTTCAATGATCTCACTAGAAGCCCCACCTTTTTCTCTCTGCATTGTAAAAAATGAAAATTCAATCGAAAATCATACGAGAAAGTTATGGACTTTGAACTCAATCCTTTATTGTTTCTTGTCAGTGAAAGGACGCTTAGAAACATTTCGATGTGTTTTTCTACATACTTAGAGAATATGATAGGGGACATGCGGTTCACACTAGAGTTTGTTCAAAAGTTCTTAGGTTCTGCCAGGAGGAGTTCATTCAAAGTGTTGTGGTTCACACCGAAGGTGTTCATTCAAAATGCTCTGAAAGAAAAGGAGGAGTTCATTCAAACTCCTCTAGTTCCTTCAAAATGTTCCTCCAAAATCAAAGGAGGAGTTCTTTCAAAATCGTCAAGGTTCGTTCTAACTCCTCTGGTTTGGTCAAAATTCTCCAAAAGCAAATGAGGCATTCATTCAAACTCCCTGAGTTCATTCAAAATGCTCTAAAATCAAAGGAGGATTTCATTCAAACTCCTTTGATTTTAATTGGAGGAGTTCCCATAAACTCATATAATGAAAATTGAAGGAGTTCATTCAAACTCCTTTGGGTTCGTCGAACTCCTTGGTTTTGTTCAAAATGATCTGAAAGCAAAGGAGTATTTTTTTCAAACTCCTCCACGTTCGGTCAAACTCATTTGGGTTCATTCAAAATGCTCTAAAAGAAAAGGAAGATTTCATTCAAAATCCTCCAGTTTGTTCAAATTTATCCAAAACCAAAGGAGGAGTTCGTTCAAACTCCTCCGGGTTCATTAAAAATCCTCCAGTTCATTCAAAATTCTTTGATTTACAAAGGAGGAGTTCATTCAAAGTTCTACAGCTTGAGGATGGGACCCTACAAAACTTCATTTTGTATTTTGGCCATAACATTTGACCTATATACTTGTTTCACACATTCCTTATAATGTTGCAAGGTATTTTCAAGATCTATGACTTCCCAATTATATGATTTGAGAAATTCCTCACCAATTGTCTGCATTTTCAAGATTAATATTTGGCACCTTGTTAGTTGCTCTTGAGAACACAACACCTTAACAGTGAGCAGAGGAACCAGTCAATTCGAGCTTATCTGAAATTTCAATTAATTAATATTTCGGTTATATGGGTTCAAATTCTTGGTTTTTAATAGTTTATTTCAAGGTTACTCTTAGGCCACTAATATTTTGTATGTTGAATGGTGCCATGTACCGATGCCAAGGGGACATCATGCTCAACTTCCTCACAATGTGAACTACAACAAAGGACGATAAAACAACAAAACAACAACAATTATTGCGGCAGCGAGGGAAGTGAAGGGAATCAAACTCAATTGGCAGAAGAAGGATTTTGAACCCTACGATGATTGAATCTCCAATTCCCAACTCAATCATTATGGTGAATGAGGCACACTATAGTCGAAATCTATGATGGCCACTAGAGCTAGGAGACAAATTTGAAATGTAATTATTGTCTTTGTTCTCTCATCATTATAAAGGAAATAAAGACAAAGGATGGTAAATGAAAGGTCATAGGGGAGGGTGGAAGGCCAACTAGAGTTATGTTGAGCTTCAATAAATACTATAATTGTATCGAAAGAAAGGGCCTTTTTTCTCTTCAAGCATTATATATTTTCTAAACTATTTTGGGAATACAATGCCAACTAAAATTGATAAGCCATTCCTTGGAGACTTGATGTACTAATACATAAAATTTTAATGAGGAAGTCATTTTTTGGTCAAAGATTTTCTCAAAGAACTTGATTATTATGTTGTTGGATGTGTTGGACTATTCACTTTTCATTTTCGGCACTTTCGGGTTTTTGTGGGATGTGTACTTCATAGACTATTCTTATATGTATGATGTTTGTGTTATTATTTTTAGTTCTTGGAGATGTTTTTCTAAATTCATGAGCATAGAACTGTAAATGAATGTTCAAGTGTTAGACTATTGTGTAATTGCAATTGTTTATTCATTTTGTTGTCTTTGCTTTGTGTGAAGTATTTCCCAACCCTCGACAGGAGCATGGTTGGTCCTATGTTTATTTTCTAGTTACCTTAGTTCCATTCATATGCATGCATCTTAGATTAGATGCATTTCATTATTTATCTTAGAAAACCTTCATCGATTAGTTGGGACATGGAAATGGGTAAAGACCAAAACTAGAAATGGGTTATTAGAGGGGTGGGAATGCGGATGGGTTCCCTATTCCAAATGGTTAGTGTTTTGATTGGGAATTATTATTGGGGGTAACCCCTGCTGTTGACATAGGGAAATTGTTCTCGTGTCAATACCTTGATTTCATGGGTTTCCTCTACATTCTATCCATTTTTTAATTCACTGCTCAATTTTCTTTGAGTAGTTCCACACATTCCCCTCTTGAAATTACCTCATCTAAAACTTCCTTCAAACCTTATGCCACTCTGGAATTTATTTGCATTCCTTGGGAAATTCTCAACCAAGATCCACTTTGTCTCATACTCCATCTCACAGGACAATTATGCAAAATGGATTAATTCATTCCCTTGATAGCATCCCCCAAGTACATGGAAGTTCATCATATTCTTTTCATTCTTTACACATAAGTTGTTAGTTTATAACCTGCAACTCTTCCAATGTGAACACAAAGGTTTATCCAATATGGCGGGTTCAGCCATCTCGCAAGTTGCTTTCCCTCTTCATCTTGGTGGAACACACCGTCTAGGCCTTTTAGTACTTTATTATGTGAATATTATTATTTTCATGCTATGGAACCTTTATTACCCAATTTCCTTTCCCCTTCACATAAAATGTAAGGATTGTATAAAACATGATGGCATTCTCTCTATGTTAGCATATTCCATTCTTCTTCTAACCATTTGCTTGTTGTACACAATAACAACTACAAGAACCAAGAGCACCATAGCTCTTATACCATTTATTCTCAATCAAGTTGCACAACATGATTTTGGTTAGCATTATATGCATTCTAGCTAAAGTACTAGCATCTTTAAATCACATTTAGAGGTCATCCATTTCACTTACAACAGTCAACTTACTCGTTTAAATAAGATAGCATCCTTCCTTGGTAGTTCCATTACCTAGGACACATAGGTTTTTACAAACTTGTTTATGTCTCATTATACACTTGTTCCATCACATACCCCTAACTCCAAGTTGAGGGAACTATGGACATTATGCACATAGAAACCTTTTTTTCATCATAGGCCCAAAGGATTTTTTCTTCTAATTTTTCAGGACAACCAAAATCACCTTTATAAAAAGTGAATATCCATATAAGTGCACCTTCAAATTAATATTCCAATGACTATAATCACGCTTAATTATGAGCTTGGAGATAAAATTTATGGCATTCAAAAGCTACCATTTTTTTTACGTTTTCTTTATTTTTTTTCTCCTTCCAGTGCA
Source organism: Picea sitchensis (assembly GCA_010110895.2). NCBI lineage: Eukaryota > Viridiplantae > Streptophyta > Pinopsida > Pinales > Pinaceae > Picea > Picea sitchensis. The sequence continues at coordinate 45,832 of SNQJ01S0109939.1, forward strand.
GTCAAGGTTGGAGACCTACTTCTTCTTCCTATAGAAAAAAATATAGCAAAAACTAGGAATATTTATAAATTCTTCCACCTAAATGATTGTATATGAGCATAAAAAGTATAACTTTCAAGCCATTGTGAGTCATAGAGAAATATTTATTAGGAGCTATGAAATCTTTGAAAATTAGATTGCTTTATTCAACAATGTTCAAATCAGATAAAATATGAATGTGTGTCTGTTTAGTTAAGAAATTGGAAAATGGTGATGTTGGAATTTGATATTGGCATTATTACAATACAATCTTAATACTATTGGAATTCGATATTCGATACTGCTACTTACAAAATATTATGGTGTCATTTTTGTAACATTGATATTGACCCATTTCCAAAGGGGCATGGACAAAAATTGGAACAAATTTATGGAATGGAAGTTGTTTCCTTGCAATACTATCTTTGAAGAGCTTCAACAATCATAGATTAGATAGAACTTATTAATACTAGAAAATCCAATGTATTTGGTTTTACCCATCATATGAGATCATTGAGCATTTTCGAAGATAATTGTGAGGGGAAAGTTCGATTGACCTTGTATTTCTTGTGATTAAATCTTTTTAGTGTTTTTCAAAAATTGGAACAAATTTATGGAATGGAAGTTGTTTCCTTGCAATACTATCTTTGAAGAGCTTCAACAATCATAGATTACATAGAACTTATTAATACTAGAAAATCCAATGGATTTGGTTTTACCCATCATATGAGATCATTGAGTATTTTCGAAGATAATTGTGAGGGGTAATTTGGATTGACCTTGTATTTCTTGTGATTAAATCTTTCTAGTGTTTTTCATAATAAACGTGTCAACGCATATCCCAATTAGAAATGTTTTTCCATATGATTGTCCCACAACTTTTTGTTGAAAAACTGATGGTGAAATCTCATTATACATTATTGTGGTTTTGAAATTTCATCATGGAATTGATTAACAGATTAAAGTTCTTTGCCTTTTTGTTGTTGGACCCTCGTAGCATAAAAGTTTTGACTCGTCTTCTGTGTTTGGGAGCTTTTAGTAATTATATATTATACAAACATATTCATTTCCAGTTGAATCTTTGATTTTTTCCTCCTTTTTTCACAAATATCCAGCAAACGTTTCAACTTCAAAGCTCGATTATCTTCTATTCCGAGTTTTATTTGTGTAATTCTTCTTTCTTATTGGAATTTTATTTTTTTTAAAATATTTTAATGTCTCTTTTAACTAAAATTAGTGGAAATCCATCTTAATTTTGTATTTATTGTGTATTGATAGGGATAAAGTCCATCCAGATGCAAAGCTTTCTACTAAAGTCTTTAATGATATGTATGCTAGCTTTTAGTGTTTGATACCATCCATTTCGTTTAGGAGGAATCATGGTATT
>SNQJ01S0109940.1:0-43546 GCA_010110895.2 Picea sitchensis
TTTTTTTCTAGTGATTTTATTGTAAAAATACACCGGTGCATGTATAATTATTACGCACTAGTTTCACCTTTTTCGTTGTATACAGAGCACCAATGCTCTTATAATTTCTATGCATCGGTTCCACATTGTTTTCATATGAAGCACTGGTTCTTTTTAGTTTTTGTATGCCTCGATGCATTTAAGTTATAATGTGTCTCGGTGCATGTAATTTATCCTAAGCCCAGTCCATTTAATATAGTGTGTGCCCTGATGCTTGTATAATTAGTACGTACCAATGTCTATATTACCATGTGCATTGAAGGGTAGTGAAATTTCGAATATTCGAGGTGAAATGTCGGTGCCATTATTTTTACTAAGCTTCGGTGCATATATTATACTTAAAGCACCAATGCATACATTATATTTAGAGCCTTGGTGCGTATAAAAAAATTAAAGCACCGATGCGTACATTATATGTAGTGCCCTCATGCATATTTTAAACATGAGCACCATACAATTTTGAAGCGATAAATATTATTGTACGTTATGTCGTTTATGGAGTGATGTTTTTTCTCAATAGTATATACCAGTGTGTTATTATAAATAATGGGCACTCATGTGTATGATGCCTCAAAGTGCACCACATTCTATATTATGGCACACACTGTCTAGTGAGTTCATAAGAATACAATGTACTGATGTGTATATATTTTAGTTAATTGTTTTGTTTACAAATTGTCAATTAATATTCTCAAAATCATATATTCTTTATAATAATATTGTTTTATATTCTTTTTACTACATTTTAATATAATGATTTCATTAATACATTATCCAACGAATTACACCTCTATTATTATAACAATGTAAATCACCCACATATTAGTTATTCAACAATGCAACATTTTACAACATTCGACAATGCAATAAAATAAGAAACCCATTTTATTTTATATGAATAAGAGACTCATTGTCATACAAAAAGGGACAACGAAAAGGTCCATAATAATCAAATTGCAAACCAATATGTAAATGTTACATTTATTGGTAATATGTCATGCAATTGGGACAATATGTTGAGTACATTAAACAAAATCCATGATTTTCAAAGACAAATATTCCAAAACATACAACTTGCAGTAACATTCAATTATATTGATTGTCATTCATTAGTTAAATTGTTGTCATTGCTTGAACTGCGTGCATGCCTAGTTTCTTCATCATTTGTAGGCGATATTGTACTTTGGTCATTTAACTTAATGTTTTCTTGATCGGCTTGTTTTTATGTTCCACCTCTTCGTCTTCCATCTACAAACATAGAAATAAACTATAATAATTATATCTATATTTATATATAAAATAAAATATACATGATTATATAACACAAAAAACATACCTTACCACCAAGTCTTTCATAAATAATACATATTCTTTCGAAGCCATGCTTAATGCCTTCTCTCAAAATATCCTCGTGTTGGCTACATTTCATACTTTGTTTCTTACATGTTTCATACACCATGACAAAGCACAGTCGATATAATTAAAATAAAGGTTTCATGTTGTTTCATTAATTATAAAACAAGGGAAGTTAAACAACATAGCCCCTTACAAATTGTTCAATTAAAATTTCATACTTCAACATATACTCACAACCCATACTTAACCCTGTTATCCCCTAGCCTAGGGATAACTAAGGAGATTATGTCTTGAGGCCCACATGTCCTAGACATCGAGTACCAAGAGCCATATTGACTCGAGCCTGACCCTGGAGGGCCCATCTTTCTTCTTCATCACCTCCATCTTATTAGCGGTAGCAACATCCATCCCATCAGCCTAGTCCTTCAGCAACAATGGGTCTTTATCCATGAGGTAATGAGTTTGGGTATCATGGTATGTGTCACTCTGATTCTCAAAAAATGTGAATATGTGAATTTAATTCTTTTTTCCTTATGATGTGTGCTTGGACTTTGTGCATTTCCACTTGTCCACACCTAGGGCGGATGACAGGATGCCCTAGCAAGTTGGTTCCCTTAGGATTTGAGTTTCAACTGGGTGGGTTCATGAAAGGTCATCGTCCATTCCCACCATACTTATCACTTTTCATCATTTTCCCTCTCATCCATCCCCTGCATTGGTTTGGGCATTGGGTTTTCCAATCTAGCAAAGGGTTGTACCTTGCCTGGTGGGAAGAAGGGGCTAAAATCCCAGAGGGTAAAAGTAGCTAGCAAAAGATAAAATCCAAAAGAAAAAAACCTTCATATGCTTCTCCCAGGAATCCTCGAGAAAGTAATAAAAGGATTCTCAACAAGAAATGGAGGGACCCATAAAATAATAAAATCAAGACCTAATTGGAGGATAGGGGGTCTCATCATGAGCCATCCTATTAGGTCCATAGGCATGTAGTGGTATGACACTACCATTCATTTGGTAACCATTCCAGGGTAGTGGATATTGGTGGCATAGCCAAGAGAAAGGGGGTCTCATCACAAGCCATCCTTCTCATCTCTGTGAAATGCTTGTGGGTAACATTGTCACCACTGGTCACCACGCCAGGGAAGTGTCCCCTAACTAGTCTCTTGAAAGAAAAAGAAATAAGATAAAAAGGTAAAAGGAATTGAATGGGCTTGGAAACATTTTCATCCATGATAAGGTGTAGCTCACCCTCTTTAGAGGCACGAACATGTAAGCCATACATTTCCTTGCCATCATTGCACTCATTGCCCAAACATCCCTACACCACCTCATCCGCTTACATGACCTGGATTTTCCTTCACCTGTAAACATCCCACATCCAATGAGAATTAACCTAGTAGGACCTCTTGAAACTCGCTCCAAACCTGGCTTATAAAATAGTATAACTTCTTTGAGCACTTGTCTAGGAAAGGGGGGTTTTATGCACATCTTTAGATAACTTGATTATTGGACGCGATTGACATTGCTATGATCCCTGTGACTTATGAGCCCATGGAAGGAGTACTTTTTGTTGTTATAGGGCCACACCCGACAAATAGGTACACATGGGGAGATGATTTGTTTAGACCTCCATATGGCTAAAAGCCCACCAGTTGGATGTTGATACCCCAGTCAGAGACAGACACATATCATAAGCTTGCACTGGAGAGAGAAGATGGTGTTCCACTAGAGGCATCCTAGCAGGCCTGGGCCCAAGGGGGTCTTTCCCTCCCACTATGATGTTGTCTTTGGAAGGCCCATGGCATCACCTCTATGACCCTTGACGTCACCCAACATTGTATGGACACTTTGGAGGGAGTTGTGTGCCAAGTGACACATGTGGCTTGATCCAGAGGCCTTGGGAGGCCTAACGTTTTGCTCTTAGAGGCCAATGTTTCACCTAGGAGGCCCAACGTCACCCTAGAATGGAATGATGTCACCTTTTCTGCTTGATTTAGGGTTTTAATTTGTCATTTTTATGTAAAAACTGGATATTACATGTAAACTGGGCATGTCAACCTTTTTGACCTAATTTGTAAATTAAAGGTCATTGTAACTTTATAAATAAGGGTTTTTTCCCTTGTATTATTTTATCATATTTCACTCACATTAGTGAGGTCCAAAATTTGTGCCCTGCTTAGGGTTTATTGGCTGAAATTTGGTGCTCACTTCTTGAAGGAGGCTAGTTTTGGTGTATTTTGGCATTTTTCTTGGTGGAAAGTCTTCAACTAGGCCTATTGCTAGATGATTCTTGGTGAATGTAAGTAAATTTCTGCAATTATTCTTCATTTTTAATGGTTATGGTGTATTTATCTTGCATTTCTTCTAAGATTATGAAATTTCTAGCTTAAAACCCTAGGAGGTTAAAGCACATGTTATTGTTCTTACCTTGATCAGAGATTTCTTTCGGATTCATCGCATAGGTTTTTTTTATTTTCGACGTTTCACCTACTAGATTGTTCTAGAAACCCTACTTTCTTGAAGCTTTGTGCTAAGGTCCTTGCCATTGAAACACCCTAGCATCATTTGCTTCATCTAGCCATCATCTACTTCAACCTTGAGCTAAAGGAGGAAAACCGCTAGGGCCTAGGGTTACTTACTTCCTAGTGGCCATTTTCCCCCTAGGGTTTAGTGATTGAAGCCTTGGATTACCAACACTTCAATCACTGACTCTCTTTTATCTAGCTCTCATATTATCAGTTGTTCCTTCAATATTGTTGCTGCTAAAAGTGACTCCATTAACCCTAAAGGCACTAATCTAGGCCTTGCACTTGATTGATTGATGAAAAAAACTCTCAAAACTTCTACCTCAAGCTATCTACTAACCTTTCCTAACTCTAGAGTAGGTTGATTCACTAACCTAATTGTTTTTGTTACAAAAGTAAGCTACAACCATCTATTGCAGCAATAAAAGCACCTAAAAGAAATTACAAAGTTGATTTGTACATTGCTTAATTAGCTTATGACCACTGCTAGTACATTGTTATTATTGAGTTGTTATTTTTGGTCATTGTGAAGATCTTTTGAAGCATTTATTGTGAAGCTATTATATTATATACATTGTTGTTGTAAAATTATGTTTTCTTCACCTTGTATCAACTATTTCTTTTATTGATAAGTCCTTGGTTTTATGAAGCACTAACATCATATTGTACTTGCAAAAGATATTGTTGTCTTGTTTCTTTGTTCTGGGAAGGTACATATAAGCATATCATTGCTTCATGGGTTAAAACCTTGGGAATTTGTAATCAGTGTGACTTGTGAGAAGGGATACCATTATAGACACTTTAACCCTTGCCTTCTCAAACCCCTAGGTCACCGGGGACGTCTCCCCTAGGCCATCAACCCTAAATAGAAAGAGGTATCTTATTAAGGTGACAGTGATAGGATAACCTCTTGTTATGCCAATTTGTTTCCCTTAGCCTTTCCCTTTGGGACAMGTACAAATTGTGTGATAACATTTTGGTGCCACTGTCATGGAACACTGAGTCAAATCTCCTCAAAGACGACACTTCACGGTAAGCCTTTCCTCAAAATCCTTTACTTTTCAAATCTTACCTAGCAACTCCACTAAGGGTGATTCTCTCATCCCTTTGATAGTTTCAATAAAACTATCTGGTGACTCCACAATCCTCAGGGAGGTACACCAACCCTCCCCAATCCTTTAGAAGAAAGCCTCCCCGAAACTCTCCTATAGTAAAATCATTGTTTGGAGGAAATATTCCCTTGAACACAATGTCTATCACATGAACTCAGACTGCCATTCCAAACCAAGCCAATAACCAAAAGTGATGGTCATCCAAGATTTTCAAACCTCTATACATGACAGTTATACCAGGCTACCCTAGGAAAATTCCCTCTAAGTATGAAAAGTGGTTGCCCAAATTCACCGGAAATGATGTGGTAAGTGTTGAAGATCACATGAGAATTTTTTGGTTATTCTTCCATCTTCATCCCATCAGTGATGATGCTCAATATATAGCTATGAAATTGTTCTCTTCTACCCTCCATGATGGCACTAGGCACTGGTACAATGGTCTCCCTAATGCTAGTATTAAAACCATGGGCAAATTATAGGAAGTATTCCTCAAGCAATGGAGTGTCAAGGAAGACCCCAACATGTTGTTGATAAGGCTGAATAACCTCGTGAAACAAGAGAATGAAACCGTTAGGGAGTTCCATGACAAGTTTGAAACCTTGATGCAAAATATCCCAGTAAGCCATCATCCTTCTGACAGTTTCCTTATTTTCCTTTATACCAAATCCTTTACAAGTCAGCTAGGGTATCTCCTCAAAGATAAAAAAAAAACCTAGACAATCCAAGAATCCCAAGAGCTAGCTACAAGGATTGAGGATAACCTTTCATCATCTAGAGTCGAGCCTTTCTCAGCCCCAAGAGTCATAATGGACACTAAACCTAGGACAGTCCACAATATTGAACCTACCTCAGACATTAGTGCTAGCTTGGAAAATTTACAACTGACTGTAGATGGCGTGGTAAAAACCCAAGAGCTAATGATGAATAGGATTATTAACCTAGAAAGGACTCAGCAACAAGCCCCTAGGGTTCCTTACAAAGGGCAGTTCCAAAAGGGGAACCAAGTTTTCAGACCAAATAATGATCAAGAGGTTTCAAATACTTTATCCCCTGCAAACATAGTGGATGAAAACCCTTGGTGCCTGGAATGCAGTGAGTCACACTGATAGCATGAGTGTCCTTTCAACAATGGTAATCATGGCTAAGTGAACATAATGGACCATACAATTAAGGATCCTCAATATTACCTTAATGTTACACTTGAGGAACATCAATAGGGCATAAAGGAAGCAACCAGGAAGGTTAGGATGGAGGTGATAAATAACCTTGACAAAGAATCAAGAGAAAAGTTGAAGAAACAAGAATTCCAAGTGTATAATAGACAAAAGAGAATGAACCAACCTATCTCTACTGGTCCTGTGGAATCACAAACAAGAACTCCACCCATCAACATACTCCTTCCTAAGAATCCTCCCAAGACTGGCAAAGTGGACTTGAATTTTGACTTTGAAGGAGCATTAGAGAAAATGAATGTGATCATTCCCTTGAGAGAAGTCATCAAGGTGCCATCTGTCAAAAAAAGGTTCAAAAATTTCTTCAAAGGCTCAAATGGACCAATGGACCCTCCTATTATGTTACAATCTGATCACTTTATGGTTCATTATGATGGACATCCACCTTTCTTCATGACCTTGTTGATCAATAAGAAATTCCTTAACAATTGTATGCTTGATTCAGGGGCAGGTGCTAACATGATGTCTTTGAAGGTCATGGAAAAATTGGGTCTAAAGGTCACACGGCCTTACAGGAATGTGTGTGGTTTTGAGTCCAGAACCATACCCACTCATGGGGTATTTGAGAATGTAGAAGTATGCCTTGGAAGATACCTTGAGAGAGTGATACACATGGACATTGTAGTGGTAGATGTCCCATATGTGTGGGGAATGCTATTGTCTAGGAAGTTTGTTGCGATGTTGGGAGGCACCCTAGAGATGGATCTCACATATATTAATGTTCCTATGAATGACAGAACAATAAGATGCCTTCTGAATGTGCCAATGACCAAAATCCATGTGCAATAAATTGGTGATGACATTGGAGCCAACGAAATACATGAACCGAGAGTCCTCCAACATTTTCCCCTGATGACATGACTTTTCCTATAGAAGAAGACTTTTATCAGATACAATGGCCGAAGAAGGAGGAATATCAACAAATATTGAAAAAATAGAAAGACAAAGAAGTTGGGGCTATCAGACTATTGAAGAAAGGATAAGATGATATAATGATTCGACCATCTCAGCAAGAAGTTTTCACATCAGAATCCCACCCTCCTCCCTCAAGACAATACACCAGGGTTGTTCAAGAAAAAACCAAATTCAAGACCAAGGATTACAAGGAGGGAGATACAGTTTGGATGTGGGATACAAAGAAGGGAGAGCCTACTAATGTCAAGGGAAGTGCACAATTTTGGCTTGGACCCTTCAGAATTGGGAGAAAGTTAGTCAATGATGCCTACTATTTATTTAAAATGGAAGGAAGAAGGTGCCCAATACCATTTGGTGGGAACCTCCTCAAACCCCATCAGGAGGAAGAGACTTGACTTCACAGGTAAGTAGGTAGGCATTTGCATTCAATGTATATACCATCTGCATTTCATGCTAGAGTAGTTTTATTTCCATTTGTATATATGCTTTCTTACTTTCATTTTCCATTATATGTATGAGCCAGGGGTGATATAACCACCCCAAATGATTTCTAATAGTTTTTTTGAGATCGATCATGTCACAGGTCATTCCAGATATTTTGAGGTTCTCATGCGCTCTACAGTGAGCACATGTCCGCGAGTTGGAGCCAGATGTTATCCCCTAGACTAGGGATAACTAAGGAGATTATGTCTCAAGGCCCACAGGTCCTAGAAATGGAGTACCGAGAGCCATATTGACTTGACCCTGCCCTAGAGGGCCCATATTTCTTCTTCAACGCCTCCATCTTATCAGCGACAACAACATCCATCCCATCATCCTGGTCCTTCAGCGGTAGTGGGTCTTGCTCCATGAGGTAATGAGTATGGGTATCATGGTATATGTCACTCTGATTCTCAAAACATTTGAATATGTGCTTTTTATTATTTTTGCTTCATGATGTGTGCTTGGAATTTATTCCTTTCCACTTGTCCACACCTGGGGGGGATGACAGGATGCCCTAGCAAGTTGTTTCCCTTAGGATTTGTGTTGCCACTAGGTGGGTTCATGAAAGTTCATCATCCATTCCCACCATAATTATCACTTTTCATCATTTTCCCCCTCATCCATCCCCCTCATTGGTTTGAGCATTGGTTTTTCCATTCTAGAAAAGGGTTGTACCTTTCCTAGTGGGAAGAAGGGGCTAAAGGCCCAAAGGGTAAAAGTAGTTGGAAAAAGATAAAATCTAAAAGAACAAAACCTTCATATGCTTCGCCCAGGGATCCCCAAGAAAGTAATAAAAGGCTTCTCAACAAGAAATGGAGGGACCCATAAAATAATAAAATCAAGACCTAGTTGGAGGATAGGGGGTCTCATCATGAGCCAACCTATTAGGTCCATGGGAATGTAGCAGTATGACACTACCATTCAGTTGGTCACCATGCTAGGGTAGTGGCTCTTGGTGGCATAGCCAAGAGAAAGGGGGTATCATCACGAGCCAACCTTCTCATCTTCGTGAAATGCTTGTGGGTAACATTGTCACCAATGGTCGCCATGCCAAGGCAGTGTCCCCTAACTAGTCTCTTGAAAGAAAAATCAATAAGATAAAAAGGTAAAAGGAATTGAATTGTCTTGGAAAAATTTCCATCCATGATAAGGTGCAACTCACCCTCTTCTTAGGCACCCATAGGTAAGCCATGCATTTCATTGTCATCACATTACCCATTGCTCGAACATCCCTACACCACCTCATCCACTTACATGGCCTAGATTTTCCTTCAACTGGAAACATCCCACGTCCAATGAGAATTAACCCAGTACGACCTCCTGAAACTCTCTCCAAACCTAGCTTGTAGAATAATATAATGTCTTTGAACACTTGTCTGGGAAAGGGGGGTTTTTTTAACATGTTTAGATAACTAGATTATTGGACATGATTGACATTGATATGATCCCTATGAATTATGATCCCATGGAGGGTGTCCGTGTTGTTGTTGCAGGGCCACACCTGACGGACGGGTACACATGGGGAGATGATTATTTCGGACCTCCATAGGGATAAAATCCAACCAGATGGATGTTGAGACCCCAGCCATGGGCAGACACATATCAGAGGCTTGCACCAGAGAGAGAGGATGATGTTCCGCTAGAGACAACCTGGCAGGCCTAGACCCAAGGGGGTCTTTCCCTCCCACTATGATGTTGGCTTTGGAAGGCCCATGGTGTCACCTATGTGACCCTTGACGTCACCAAACGTTTGATGGACACTTTGGAGGCAGTTATGTGCCAAGTGGCACATGTGGATTGATCCAGAGGCCCTGGGAGGCCTAACATTTTTCTCCTGGAGGACAACATTTCACTTCGGAGGCCCAACGTCACCTTAGAAAGGCATGACATCACCTTTTCTTCTTGATTTAGGGTTTTAATTTGTCATTTTTATGTAAAAACTGGATATTACATGTAAACTCGCCATGTCGACCTTTTTGACCTAATTTGTAAATTAAAGGTCATTGTAACTATATAAATAAGGGGTTTTCCCTTGTATTATTTCATCATATTTCACTCACACTTAGTCAGGTCTGAAATTTGTGCCCTACTTAGGGTTTATTGGCTGAAATTTGGTGTGAACTTCTTGAAGGAGGCTAGTTTTGGTGTATTTTGGCATTTTTCTTGGTGGAAAGTCTTCAACTAGGCCTATTACTAGATGATTCTTGGCGAATGTAAGTAAATTTTTGTAATTTTTCTTCATTTTGAATGGTTATGGTGTATTTATCTTGCTATTCTTCCCAAATTATGAAATTGCTAGCTTAAAACCCTAGGAGGTTAAAGCACATGTTATTGTTCTTACCTTAACAACTTTTCACCTACTATATTGTGCTAGAAACCCTACTTTCTTGAAGCTTTGTGCTAAGTGCCTTGTCATTGCAAGACCATAACATCATTTGCTTGATATATCCATCATCTACTTCATCCTTTAGCTAAAGAAGGAGGAAAACCGCCAGGGCCTAGGGTTACCTACTTCCTAGTGGTCATTTCCCCCCTAGGGTTTAGTGATTGAATCCTTGGGTTACCAACACTTCAATCATTGACTCTCTTGTCTCTAGATCTCACATTATCAGTTGTTCCTTCAATATTTTTTCTACTAAAAGTGACTCCATTAACCATAAAGGCACTGATCTAGGCCTTGCATTTGATTGATTGATGAAAACAACTCTCAAAACTTCTACCTCAAGTTATCTACTAACCTTTCCTAACCCTAGAGTAGACTAATTCACTAACCTACCTGTTGTTGTTACAAAAGTAAGATACAACCATCTATTGCAGCAATAAAATCACCTAAAAGAAATTACAAAGTTGATTTGTACACTACAGCTTCTAACCACTGCTAGTACATTGCTATTATTGAGTTGTTATTTTTGGTCATTGTGAAGCTCTTTTGAAGCATTTATTGTGAAGTTATTTTCAAATATACGTTGTTGTTGTAAAAGTTTGTTTTCTTCACCTTGTATCAACTATTGATTTTATTGATAAGTCCATGGTTTTATGAAGCACTAACATTAGATTGTACTTGAAAAATATATTGTTGTCTTGTTGCTTTGTTCTGGGCAGGTACATATAAGCATATCACTGCTTCATTGGTCAAAACCTTGGGACTTTCTGATCAATGTGACTTGTGAGAAGGGATATCGTTATAGACACTTTAACCCTTTCCTTCTCAAACCCCCTTCTCAAACCCCCGGGTCATCGGGGACATCTCCCCTAGGCCATCAACCCTAAATAGAAAGAGGTATTTTATTAAGGTGGCAGTGATAGGATAACCTCCTATTACACAAATTTTCTTCCCTTAGTCATTCCCTTTGGGACAAGTACAAATTGCGTGATAACAAACCCAATGTGTATCAATTCATGGGTTGGATCATCTTTGTATGTTAGCACCTATTAAATTAAACTTTCATAATTCAACATATACTCACAACCCATACTTAAACCAATGTTTATCAATTCATGGGTTGGATCATTTTTGTATGTTAGCACCTATTAGAAGACATCCATGGACAAGTGTAAATTAATTATTTAAATATAAAGATCACAACAAACATGAAATCTTAAGTAAGGTTGAAAACGTAAATACTCACAAAGTTTGTGATCAACCATTTTATTTCTCGTTGTCATGTCTTATGTGTTGAATGGATTCATTTTTTTCTTTTCTGGAACAAAACAATTGAAAATTAGTATTTCACACAATAATTAAATTCAATGTACATAAAAGAATAAATAAATGATTACATACCTTTGATTCACATTGTAGTTGGGATGGCTCCTCTTGCGAAAAAATTATTTTCATTTCTTTTACCATCTTCTTCTACACTTTTTTGGACATCCCTACTAGTGTGTATTGGTTTTCCCCTTGTTTGTCCCTTGAGATTTTCAAAATCTCTCAAAAAAAAACTATGAATTATCAGATATAAAAATTACTTCATTTTTTACAAAAAAAGATACTAGTGCGTATCGTAACTTAATACGCATCGAGTTAACATACTAGTTCTATTTTAGACTTTCTAATTTTATACCATCACTTTATGCATGCATTCCTAATTATAGGATGGCATTGCCTATATGAGTGAAGATCACTCACTCATTGATTAGATCATAATATACATTGATTCCCATTATTCATATTGTATCTCTCTTCCTTTTCTTGATAAGCTTTGTTTGTGTATTCTTTAGCTAGGTCTCTTGTGTAGGTTTACATGAAACACTGACATGGTATCAGAGCCGAGCTACTTGGAGCAACCCAGACATGTCAGAGAAGAGTGAAAGATGATTTGAGTAAACCTAGTTTCCGCAATCATCGCGGACTATTCCTATCAAAAGGTTGGACGATTTAGTTTTTCACAATCTTCGCACTATGTCCTTCACTAGGGTGCGACGATTCAGCATCGTCACACTTTATCCTTCTCTAGGGTGCGACGATTCAGCAGCCCTCCAGAATATTGGGTTTCTGCAATAAAATAGCCATATCTCGAAATTCGCGATCTGGGTCAGGCTGAAATTTTGACCAGAGATGTATAACATAAGGATTTTCATGCTCACCAAAAATCTCCAAAACCCACATCATATTTTAGGAGATATATTTGTTTTATCATATCTATAGTTGTCATAGCACCGTCAGTCATATCTCGAAATCCACGATCTGGGTTTTCAGGATCTTTTCAAAATCAATAGAAGGGATGGAGATGATGAAAATTATTCAATCAATTCTGGTGATAATACTCACACCGTACAACTATTTTGAATGGAATTTAAAGGCCGCATTCCAACTCAAAAGAAAAAGGATGTACAATTTGATGATGGTGACAAAAACATAACCTACATCAACGCTTGAGAAGACCAGATGGGTGAACCGTAAGGATGAGGCCACATTACTACTTCTTGATTTAATATCCACTGATTTATGGTTTAATGTTGCTGCATGCAAGACTCCAAACGATATCTGGGCCAACTTGGAAGGACTCTTTGGAAAGCAGGATGAGATGCGAGGTCATATGCTTGAGGTAGAGTTGAATACCTTAGACCCTAAAAGTTTTGATAATATACATGATTTATTTACTAAATTTAAATCTTTGATATTGAGCTTGGGTGAATGTGGTATTGATAAGTATACACAAGAGAAACAACTTATTCTAACAATCTTGGCCAATCTAGGACCATAATACGTTGTATATGTCTCCAATTTCCATTATGGCAGATGTCTTTTTGGAACAACTTGGAAAATGCCTACGATGGCTCAGTTCATTGAGTTTGTTACACAAGAGAAGACAAAACTCATACAGATGGGCCTCATGAGAGATCCCAAAGAACATTCACTCACCATGCATGATGGAAAAGGATCATCCAAACAAAACAAGAAGGTGAAACAAAACAAGAAGGAGGGATTTTCCAAACCCTTTAATGATTCTTCAAGTTCCAAAGACTCTTCAGATTTCAAGAAGAATAAGAAGGGAAAGCAGTGCACTTACTGCAATAAACCGAATCATGAAGAATCCACATGCATGAAGAAATAGATCGATTATGGCACAGGCACTTCAACAGAACAACCTTGGAAACTTAATTCCAAAGGGATTCAAGAAGAAGACGAAAGAAGATCATGCTCCTAAGAAAGGTAATCATCCTGGTTGCAATTAATTCCTCATATAATTCATGTATTATAGATTCTAGTGCATCCCAACATATGGAAGTGAAAGAGGAAATTTTCTCTTCGTTGATTCCATGCTCAAGACCCCCTATTCTCATGGGGGATGATACTCCAGTAGCAGTAGCAGGAGAAGGGAGAGTGGAACTCCACAATGGAAGTTTTGAGAACGTTTTACATGTTCCAAATCTTTCTATGAATCTTCTCTTAGTTTATCAGATCACTCGGAAAGGTAAAAGGGTTGAATTTACATCTAATTCAGTTTCAGTAATTGGCATGCATGACAATTCCATCATTGCAATTGGTGAGGTGGATCACAAGTCAAGGTTGTATAAATTCACTAAGTTTTATGATGATGACTCCTATTTTCTACTTACACATAAGGAGAGTACTTTTCATGCACCTCCAATGCAACATGCATATACTCTTGTGCTTCCATCAGTTTCAGACATCAGAGATGATTCCATACACTCAGATTATGCACATGGAAATAAGCAGGTAGTACAATCGGATAAGAAGCTAGTGCTAAAGCTTCAATAGATGTACAAGAAGGCACAGTTCACACTTCAGGCAGTAGGTATCCTTGCAGGGAATCCATTGGATTCGAGGAATCGATATCATCATGAAAATCCTTCTCATGTACTTTCAGCTTCAGAACCTGCGATGCCCATGCATTGCTATATGGTTCAATATTCTAATCCGGAGCTCTACAATGAGGATATGGGAAATCCATTATGGAAAGAAAACATGCAAAAGGAGTATGACTCACTCCTAAAGAATCAGACTTCGCATCTAGCTCCACTTCCACCAGAAAGGAATATTTACAGGTGCATATGGGTCCATAGGATCAAGAGGTGCAAGGCTAGACAAGTTGTCGAAGGACTTCATCAAATCCATAAATATTTCTACATATTCACGAATACTTTCAATGAGCAGAAGTTTTAGACTTTGTGGGATCGTCTTATAGTGAAGAACACAGTTGCCTAGCAACTGCCATTTTCTTCTTTTGATAAATTATCTTTTGAGGGGGGGTTTTGTACCCACATGGTTTTCCCTCTTTCCTCATTTTTATTCAGTGTTCATTAGTTGCATTGTACATGAGTACCTAATATGGCCTAGTAGTCAGGACTCATTTTTTACTCCATAGTAATGTTCAGGGGGGATGTTGGAGAAATTTCTATTTTCAACACACTAGTTCAGTGGAAGTTAACTGACTAGTTCTATTTTAGACTTTCTAATTTTATACCATCACTATTATACAAATGTTCCTAATTATAGGATTTCATTGCCTATATGAGTGAAGATCACTCACTCATTGATTAGATCATAATATACATTGATTCCCATTCTTCATATTGTATCTCTCTTCCTTTTCTTGATAAGCTTTGTTTGTGTATGCTTTAGCTAGGTCTACTGTGCAAGTTTCCATGAAACACTGACAATATGTCTATGCACAGAGGCATCAACATATGTATGCATACCGATACTTCAACTACATTTATACGCACTGATATATTATAACAATGTTGTTGCAAAATTGAAAACGTTTTACGAATTTTTGTATTCAGTTGGTGCTTTATGAATTAAGAAAAACACGACTTCCTAAGTATTGTTTATTACTCACCATTGACTTGAGAACAAATTTAAGAAATGGAGGTTTCCATATAAAAACAATATTATTTTCATTTTAAACTCGATGGTGCTCTTTGTAAGAAAATATGCCCCAATTCTTATTCATGTACAATGCACACCGCCGACTGCAAAAAGTTTTTTTTTTTAATATTATTTATAATTCAAATTAAGCAGTGTCGATGACATCAACATACGCATTGGTCCTCTTTCTATGTATAGAGCGTATTTTTAACTACGAAGACATTTAAAAAAACAGACAACGATAGGACGATTTGGGATCCAATGCAATGAGTGGTTTCATTGCAACAGATAGGAAACGCCCCATCCATATATAAACAAAACCTATAAAAAAAATTGCTTACAAAGAATATCTTTGTGAAATATAGAAAGATAAAGAAAAAAAATAGTGAGAAAATTAGGGCTTCCAATACCGACTTGGTAACTATGAAACCCTTTTTTTTGGTAATGCATTGAAAATTGTTTGAATCAAATAGATGAAAGATTAATATTAATGGAATGAAATCACATACCTGAAATTTATCCTCTGCAGATTTGTATGTGACCCATAGTAATCCCTTTGGAATTTGGCTATTAAAAAACAATTCATCCACTCCGAAGTATTTGCTGATAAATATTTCTTGCACAAATCTCCCTTCTAAATTTTGGCAAAAAAATGAAAGAATGAGTAGGGTTTTCACTTAAAACACAAAAACTGAAATTCCTGCTCATTTTTTCATTGTATATTTTGGCGCATTGATGATAAATGTGCACATTGTTTTTTTTTCGTAACTTAGATTTTTGGTGTGTTATACAGTGAGTAGCGCACCGGACCGGTGCAATGAATACGTATAATGCACCAACTTAATTTTTCGTAATAAATTTCAACGCATTGATAGTAAGCGTGCGCTATTTTTCTAACTTGCTTCAATTGGTGCGCTATATAGTTATAAATACATCGGTGTAATGTTTAAGTATCGAGGCATCAACAAATAGTTTAATTTGCAAAATGCAAACGCAAACATCCACATTTAAATTTTGCAGAGGTTTTTCTTTATGGAGGAAATAACATAAGTCAATTTTTGGTGCTTCTCTCAATTAAATGCACCGATGTGTTTATTTTACTATTTCACAATGCGACACGGCATCTTTGTATGATTAAGAAAACCGTTAATTTATATAATTTATTTAAAATTATGTTTGAAGTTAGATTGTTATATGTTTCCCAATATGACGGTTTTGGCTCAAATGCAAGAAAAAAATGAATTATAATATAAAATGGTCAATTCTTCAGATTCCATCTTATTCTATATCATTGCAAGTCCTTCAAGTCCTCTCCCGTCGATTGCAACACATCTATATTTTATTTATAATTCATTTATCTCATTGAATTTATGTTATATATGCAGGTGCAGTTGAATAATTGTTCATTGAATATTCCAGGATCAAGATTCAGGATTGAGTTCAGATGCGTAAGTTATTCTAGTAGTCCTAAAATTTGACAAGCTCTTATCAGGAGAAATATATCGTAAACAAACGTTTGATGAAAATGGATAGTTGTTTTACCCTACCAATCATAACATGTCATCTTCCAGCAACCATCATGGGTCAATGGTATTACACTGTGAATTGGATCTATTCTATGTAGACACCTCATTATACCAAACTTTTATTAGAAGCATGGAAAAAAAATTCCCAATATTAAAGATGCAACCAACCACTTTACAAAACCAATGTCGAATTAAACAACACATTTAAATTAGTTCCATTGTAAATGTATTTTTTAATTCAACATTTGTTTTGTAAAGTGGTTGGTTGCATCTGTAATATTGGGGGGGGGAATTCCATGATTCTAATAAAAGTTTGGTATAATGTTTGAACATATTAAATACATTGTGTTACTAATATTATCGATGTAATGTTCAATATTTTTGCAATCAGGATTCTAATGACGAGCGACCTATCCACCATCTAGTGTTGCACCCCACTATGATGTCAAGTTGTGATCTTGATGCTAAACAAGCATAGCTTGGAGAGGAAGCATACTGAGAATGGTTGAAACAACCACCTATTCAATTCCCACTACGTCCTGAATCACCAATTCAAAACCTCTATAGTAACATTAGTTCTTCATGTGTTGGGGATGAAGGAAATAATATAGAGGTTAGTATGGATTATTCCTTGTGGGATACCCAAGCCATGGAGGGAATATTGTTACATGCATTCTGACAAAATGAACTAGGGCATGACGTTGATGACGTAGATACCTTCTTCGTAAGTCTGAAACCTGCTTCCACTACCCCTCTATTTGGTCGCATACAGGGGTCAAGGTCTACCCAACTAGGGACATCAATGTTACTACATATCTTAAAAGCAATGTATGGTATGTTAGACATGTGTTTCTCAACACATTTGAGGTAACTAACTATTAAGTCCCCTAATTTTGTAAAGAATCTTGTCACACAATGAAGGAAGAAAATGATTGATTTTATTCGTGTTTAATGACATTGTACATCTTTATTGCCCACTAATTGCGTATTAATCAAAGACAAGGTACTTCCAAGTGATAATGTCTTGCTCGATAGTTGCGCAGAGGAAAAGAAAATGCTAAAAATGTTGGGTGTTGAGTACATATCATACCACACATGTTCTAATGATCATATTCTATATAGAAACAAATATGTGAACAAATATATATGTCTAGAATGTGGGCATGATAGGTACCATAAAACAAAGGGTAATACACATGGTCCTCATCATAAGATATTGATGCACATGCCTATATTCCAAGGATTTAAAGGCTCTTTCATTGCAAACAATTAGCCATGTTGCAGGGGTGGCATGCCTCACATATAAGTGAGCCAAGAGTTATGTGAATCCCAACAGGTTCAATAGCCATGAAACATATAGAGGATACATGGCCCGATAAAGTTAAGGATGGAGTACATAGCCTATGATTGAGCATAGTTATGGATGAATTATGGAGCCTATGATTGATCATAGCCTATGGATTGAGCATAATAGTTAGGCATAGCCTATGATTGAGTATAATATGATTGAGAATAATTATGAATGAAGATTACCCAACTTTATTCATTACCTTAGAAGTAAATAATACATTGATTAACAATTGTATGCTTAATTCTAGGGCATCCCCGAATGTCATGGCATTGAAGGGGCATCCCCGAATGTCATGGCATTGAAGGTCATGAGTCAATTGGGGTTGGAAATCACAAGACCTTGCTAGATTTTTTGTCAAATTGACTCTAAGGCAATTAGGGTATATGGTTTGATAGAAGACTTACTCATTCGACTTGCAAGATATCCATAGATAGTTATTGTAATGGATGTTGTAGTCCTCGATGTGTATGATACTTGGTGAATGCTTTTATCAAGGAAGTGGGATGAAACATTGGGTGGTACTTTACATATGGACCTATCATATGCCACCATTCCCATAGGAAAGGAAATAAATTCCCTCTTATATAATCAACCAAAGAAGAGGACCCATGTGGAAGATCTAGAATATGACTCTAAATTCAACTCATTCTCAGAGGAATACCATTATGAGGATCCTGTAGATTCCCATCTTGGTATTGACCTAGATAACCTACCTCAAGAAGAAGATATCTTATATTTAGTATGTCCTAAGAAGTAGGATTACCAAAAGCAACTTGACAAATATAAATACAATGAAATTTGTTCCATAACAATTCTGAAAAATGAAATGAAGCAAAGTTGCATGAATATGATCAAAGGAACATTTCCCTAATGAGGTCTCATTCTCCTACTTTGGAACAAAAGAAAAATAATCAAGAAGGGAAAGAAGTGAATGATTCCAAAGAGGAATAGTTTCAACAAGGAAAACTAGTACTTATGAGAGACAAGAGGAAGGGAAAATTAAATATGAACAACGAGTTTACTGATCTATGGAAAGGTCCTTACAAAATCATAAAGAATTCTATTGATGATTCCTATTACTTGTCCATGCTATAGCGAAGGCGACTGCCACTACCCATTAGTGTGTCCCTTCTTAATCCCCATTATGGGGAAGAGACCTGACTTCTTGAAGATCAAGCTTAGAGTAGGTAGGTAGGATAGTTAAGTCATGTTGTGTGCTTGCATTTTTTATTTCTTTACTATGCATTCATGTTAATTATCTTAGCTTAATTTTTATATTATGAAAATAAAAAATGATTTATTGATGAAAATACAAAAATGCTTATTTTTGACATGATTTCATTATACTAACAAGGGTGGATCATATCCCCCCTCCTTTGGTGTTAATGTTTTAGTTTTGTTATAAGTGGTTGTAGGTTTCATGTCTTGGACTACCAGAGATGTTGAGGTTCTCATGTGCTATAATGTGAGAACATGTCCCCATGTTGGAGCCAGATGTCACCCCCCCATTCCTAGGGGTAACTAGAGGATATCATGTCTCACATCCCACAATGAAGACAATGATCCCGATGATGATGATGAACAACGTGTCTACTCATGGAAGCCCAGTTTCCCCCCTTAGATGCCTCTTTTCACTCTGGATCAACAAATCTCATCGCATCCAATCAACACAGTCTTTGGGAGATGGTAATCCAACGTCATCATGAGGTACATTGTCCCTTCTTTCATATAGAGTGTTGTGATTAATATACTAGGAATGTGAATGACGATCATTAATTGAGGTTGGACAATGAATCATAAACTCAAGAAGTTATGTTTATTTACTTGTTTCACCTTGGTGGCCAACATTTGTACTCTAGTAATGTGTTGTCACCCCCAGGGAAAATGGGTATTACTGGGGGGCCCTCACAAGGGTAACGTTCCACTTCCCTGCCATACTTAGCACTTAGCATATTGGAGCATGTCACAGTGTACTAAAATTTGGTAATGGGTCATGGTTCATTCTCTCATGAAAAGAGGGGCTAAAGGCCTAGAGGTTGATTGCAGCTACTAGTTAAAAAGAGATAATGAAAGAATATTATGAAAGAAATAAAAAAATGGGTAACAAGGACTTTTAAAATCCAATCCATACTTGAGTTATGCCCTTTCCAGGTTCACCCTAGTCTCAAAGCAATGAAAGCTAATGCTTGAAACCTTATAAGGCGACTTGCAAATTAATAAAAGGAAAATATAAAAGGTAGATTAAGGGGTTGGAAAAAAATAATGCCTAAAAAGCGGTAACTCAAGAGAAAGTGCACCCTCCACAAAGGTGCTCATAGAAATGGACCAAATGATTCCATAAGCCATGAAGTAATCCCAACACATTTCACTATCACACTTACTCTTTAAGGGTTATTTTCTTTCTTGCTTCCCTCGAGACGTATCCCTCTACTTGGGTATTTTATTTCATGTTTTGGTTGGCACACCTAATAGGGTCTGATTATGGTCCTCCCATACTTAAATGTTCCAACTCGATTAAAGTCTTGAGCTAATGTGAAGTTTGAAGGGGATACTTGATGTGAATTGTTAATGTGGCTTCTATGTTAAGTAACAAATTACTTTGTATGATTTAAGGGCTCATTTACCTTGTGATAATTGGTCTTACTTGATTCCATACTTTGGTTTGATTTGGATGCACCTGACTTGGTTCTTTGAAGGACGTCCCATGATTTCATCCAAGACATTGTGCCTTTATTGCAAGATGTGACATGTGTGATGTAGAGCATTGAGTCATTTGATGGCTTCACATACTCAGACACATGATCTCACATATTATTGACCTTGGATGATGGACAAATGGGCTTAGATTTGATAGATATAGTCATGATGGAACACTCATGGGAAGGAAACCCATACTTTGGATAGTGTGCCCACACCTTACCCACCCACTTGATGGAGGACATTGCTCTTGGTTTGGCCTTGAAACCATGAAGCAAAGAGATGTATTATCTCTCCACCGTGGGCGTTTCCTTCTACACCTTGGACACTGGTATTTTAATGATGACGTCATGTGCTAGGGTTTGATGTACTAATGGGGTTTTCTTTCCACATGGACACCACATGATGATTTGATGTGACATGGAATTCTTCCACCTTGATTGCAACTTGGATGATGGCACATGGCCTTGGGAGGCCCTATTCACCCTTGGGAGGCTTGACTTCACCACACGTGTGGCCTTATGATGTATTATTTGCATGATTTATCATCATAGAGGCTATTTTGAGGGGTCATCCCCACTTCTAGCATGAATTATTGTGTTTTACTCAATTATGTGGGTAAATAGTGCTTGGTTACCTCATATAAATAGAGGAAGCACTCAAACTTATTCATCATCACTCTCACACTTGTGAGATACACCTATACTTGCCTCTTCTCTTCTCTTTTAACTAGGAGTACTTGTGTGCACCACTTGAAGGAAGATTTTATTGGATGCTTGTTTCTTGTTGATGAATGGATGGCGAATTACAATTTTTGCATGCATGCATTTGACCTAATAAGTGTTATTCTTCACGTTTATTGCTTGTGTGGTGTATTTTGGTAAATTCTCTTTTAGAGGATTCATTATTTCATGTTACCTTGTATGATTGAAAACCTAGGAGGTATTGAGAGGCTTTATCCCCCTCTCTACTTTCATTTATCATTAATTGTAGAATCGTTAAGACTTTATTCTAGGGCTTAAGAGTGTTTATACCCTAGGGTTCTTGTCTTGGCTAGTTTAAGTCCTAAGGATTAAGAGGCTTTATCCCCCTAGGTCTTAGTCTAGTCCAACTAAAATCTTGTTGCTAGAGGTTAGAGAAGAAAAAAACACCTAGGGTTTATAAGGCTATATGCCCTAGGGTGTTTTAACGAAATTGAGGTTAGGGTTTACGAGGATATATTCATTAGTTTGATATTCATTTCTCTTACAGCTAGCAATTTTCATCATGTGTTCCTTGACTCCATTACCCAAGAAAGAGAAATGGCACTAGTGTTGTTGATTACAAGTGACAGTTGAAACCCTATCTTAAATTAAACACACACACTCTCAAAACTCTCTCTTAACTTGGATCTATGACATCATTAGCAAACTAAACTCTAGTGCTTCAAATGATCATTGAATTTCTTGTTGTTATAAATTGAATGCTACAACCATTAGGGCTTGCATATATTGTTGCAAATTTACTTAATATTGTGTCTTAAAATGCTCTTAATTGTTGTATAGAAATTGGGTATTAATCTACTTGTTGAATGTTAATTTTTAAAGTACAATTGCTAATTTTTGGGTTGTTTTTCTCACTGCTGTTATAAAATACTTATTTTTGATATACATTAGTTTATTGCTGAAATTTTACAACAAAATTGGTTTTATGTGATATCTAGTGTCTAAAGGTGATTGATATGCTATACAACTTTGTAATTGATGATTTTATGCATTGAAGAGTTTATTGTCTCATACAAGTTTCCCAATTACCTTGTTCAATCTAATTTTTCCTTTCACCTTTCCTAGACCTAAGCCATCACATCTAAGTGACCAAGATAGGGGGATGCAGGCTTGTCTAATCTTGCTACTTGATCCCTTGAGGTCACCAGGGAATCCTCCATTATGTTGGACCTCTTTCCTTCACTAAAATGAGGGAAGTATCTGGTTAGGTGACAGTGGTAGATACCTCCAATTGTTACACAATATTGGGATCTTGTGAAAGGATTTGCACAAGTACAAATCCCGCGATAACTAGGCCTACATAGAGGCATTGTACAATTTTTGGGTCCCTTTTAGATCTCAAAAGAAATTTTCTAATTGCCTGCACAGGTTTCTTGTGTGATGGCTATCAAGATGGTATTTTTCCCAATTACTCTTCATCATAGCACTAAAGGATGAAACAATTGGCCTATGTATGAAAGTGTGTAGCTAAAGTATTTTGACATTTTGGATATGAATTTGAGCCTAGGTAGAGGTGTTGTCCCTTGAAACCTATACAAATATACTTTTATTTGTTTGTAGTTAACTAGTGATACTATTTAATGGGGAGTCTCACCCCTTCCACTTAGACTCATATTGCCATATTTTTCAAACAATATTTATCCCTTTGGTGCTTATTAGGGAGGTGGCTCGAAGAGATGATGATGCTTCAAACCTCTAGCCTCGGGTTTGTTCTCACTCTTCTTTGTTTGCATATGAAGTTGGGTAGTTTTATAATTCTTCGATTCAAACTTGGAGGTGTTGAATTATGCTCATGTGCAGACTCTAGCCTCATTTTAATATGTTTCATGAAACATTCTACCACTATGCTTGATGTCCAGTTTCACCTTAGATTATTGCTTGAGACTTTCAAGTTTATTTCGGAAAACTAGGAAATGTTGATTAGACTGAGTTGGCTTCATGGGAGTTATCTTTTAGTGATGGATAATGTAAGTGAATTGAGGTCATTGTGAAGTTCGTTAGGCTTTGAAGGGTAGGAAATATTGGTGGATGGAACTGGAATTTTTCAAAGATTCCATAGATGATATAAACATTTTGATAATGTTTTTTTGAGATATAGATGAACATTTATGCTACATGTTACCTCCTAGGGAGGTACCTTATGTTTTTATTGGCTACATCATTATAAGCCCGGGATGATGAAATTCAAAATCCTTGTAGGCAATGTGGATACTTTTGTATGTGGTGTATTAGGCCTTTGTGGTTGGCCATGCTTGATCCTTCTAGTCCCCACTCTCATTTCCATTCGTCATGGATATGATTGGAGGTATTGAGGTGGATCTGCTGGGACACATGGTTTACGGAGCCAATTTCTTTGTAGGAGTGATCACACTATGTAGGGATAATCTAGCCCATGCTCTTATGGGAGCCTATGTATTTTCCCACATGGTAATATATCTAGAGTATATATGCATATTCTTCGCCTTGGTGCACTATTCATTTACAGTTCTCAACATGACAGTCTCACAATTCATAGCATCTCACGATTATCGAGGCAGTTCTTGAGCTCGATATGCGGGGTCCTGGGGCCAAAAATGTAATAGGGGCTCAATTTGACCATAATCATGTGTACTTGAAATGCCATGTTTAAATTTTGGCAATAGGTCGGTTTATAAGAAACATCAGTTGTCGAAGGGTCAAATAGGTACATTTACAAGGAAAAGGTGGCAGAATATGATCATCCCTTAGTATGCAAGGAAATATCTAACATTAGGGGTCAAGCAAATTTCATCCCAGACAAAACCCATGTCTCAGAATTCATCAAATCCAACATTTTTACGTGGATTCAACAAAATTAAGCAGAAGAGGGAAAATATAAAAGGAATGTTAAAAGTTTATATTAGAATTTAATGTACCAAGGTGAAAAGATCAAAGGAAAAATGTGATATTATGAAGTTTTAAATTAAAGTTTCAACATACTTTATGAGAAAGGGGCCGCCCCTTTTACTTAGTGATTGAAATTCATTGAATATCATATGGGGACATTCTTGGTTAAAACCCATGGCATGAATGAGCCACCATATAATTAAATCATGTCATTTAAGGAGTTTCCAATTAACAAATTCATTGTGTTTATCCACTTAGTTGTGGGAACTGCCAAACCAATGCAATCGCTTCTAGTCACCAACACTTAAAGAAGTTGCCTCTTAACTTGGTTGTGGAAGCATCCAAGTGAATCATGGGTTAAAAATTAAAAAAAATTATCCATGTTGGCCCACGTACCAATTAAATCAGCTTGCCATAAATTAAATCAACCCTCAACTAACCGTGAGCATTAAAATATGAGCACGTGGAGTCCAAAAGGAATGAGATGTTGGGAATATAAGTCAAATATGGACCACTGAGGCATCTCTTCCAAGACAAATCCATTCCCTCACACAACCATTGATCTTTATCAATTAATCCTATGCCTCTTCTCAATCAATTCAGCCCATTTTTTTAGTTGTTGAGATTTATTACGGCCAGTTGTTGTATCTCTTGGTCGAGTCAAACCCCTTGTGGGTATTTTATTTTGATGACTTGGTCTCCAGGTTGTGGATTATAAGTCAAGAATTATTTTTTAATTGGGAGGAGAAACTAACCATTACCAAGGAAAACTATAAAAGGATAAGCCCCATGCTACCCCCCATTCCTAGGGGTAACTAGAGGAGATCATGTCTCATGGCCCGCAATGAAGACAATGATCCTGACCATGATGATGATCAACATGTCCATATATAGTATCTCAACAAACCCCTCATATTCCCTCTTTTACTCCATATCAACCAAGCTCAACACATTCACTCAACTCAATGTATGGGATATGGTAAGAAAACAACACCATGAGGTATGTTAGTCCCTCTTTCATGCGGAGTGGTGTTCTTAATGTATTGGGAATGTGAATGAGGATCATTTGTTGAAGTCAGATAATGGATCACTAGCTCAAGAAGTTATGTTTGTTTCCTTGTTTCACCTTGGTGGACAATATATATGCCCTAGTATCATGTTGTCACCGCCCAGGGAAAACAGGGATTACTGGGGGTCCTCACAAGGGTAACGTTCATTTTCTCCACCATAATTAACACTTTCCATCCTGGAATCTGTCATAGTGCACTAAACTTCAATAATGGGTGATGGTCCATTATCTCATGAGAAGAGAGGTTGAAGGACTAGAGGTTTATTACAACTACTAAGCAAAAGAAGAATAAAGAAATAATAATGCTAAAGAAAGAAAGAAATAATAGAAAACGACTCTCAAAATCCATTCCAAACTTGAGCTCTACCCTTTCCGCACTCTCCCCGGTCCTAAAGAAGTGATGCTATAGCTTGAAACCTTGTAAAGGGGACTTACAAATATGACAAGAGGACAATAAAAAGGCATATTAAGGGGTTTGAAAAAACTTAGCGCTTAGAAACCTGTGGTAACTTGAGAGCAAGCACACCCTCTATTGATGAAGGGAATCATAGTGCTCCTTACTCATACATTTTTTAATCTCATTAGGATAGGTGAGATAGGTAGGATTATTACCTTGATTTATAGCCTATCAAAATCTTAATAAGACCTCAAGAAATATGATTCTTGGATCTAACTTTGTTTTTATATATACATTTTTTATGTATTTTATCTAAGATTATAAAATTTAAAGAGAAATAAAAGAATGATCTTGCAAATAAAAGAATTATAAAGACAGATGAAAAGAGAAAATGTTGAAATATGGATCAAACGACAAATATGAAATACAACATTTAAACAATTTTGTAAGTGAGAAGAAATCAACAAATCCATTTATTAATGTCAATTCTGAGTTACAAATGAAAATATCTCTTCAGGTCCCTGTGAGGATCCGGACCAGAGGAGTTCTTGGAAATCCAAGGTGTAATTTAGACTCATGCATGGACATTTAATGTCAAAAGAAAAGATCACAACGGAAGACCATTCTAGATCACACCAAGTTACATGTGCATAATTGTTTTGAACTCTTGGAGTATATCACCAATCAATGCCTAGTATTTTATTTTCCACCTTCAGAACAACCCTTATCATAAATTTTGTTTCTATATTTTTTCCTACCTTCATTGATTTCCTCTCCTCCTTTTACATATTCTTGAAGTAGTTAGGTAGTTGCACCACCTTTTTGTTTCAAAATTTAATTAACTTTTATTTAAGAGAGGACAACTTAACTTAACACAAGGGTTCAAATATGTTTTTATACTTAAATTAATAATTGGTGTGGTCCCACTAGGTCCTTGTCTCTTTAGTTTTCAATATTTCCCTTGTAGCTCCAAAAATAGCCTATATATATATATATATATATATATATATATATATATCTATATATATATATATATATTAAATAGAAAATAAATAAATAAATGGAATCCAAATTGCATGTCATTAACACGTGTACCTCCCATATATCAAAATAAATAAATGGAATCCAAATTGCATGTCATTAACACGTGTACCTCCCATATATCAAAATAATATGATTTTTACAGTTTTCAAAAATAAATATCATAAGTCGTCTATCTGTCCCAAAATAAAATATCATATGTCCAAAATAAAACATTGTCCTGAAAAAAATTAAAATAGATGAGAGCATTTCTTCCTAAAATTGTAGATTTTTACCTTGTACAATATTTACTGCAAACAGATTTTAAGTAAAAGAACAAAAAGATACAATGGAAAATACAAACATTACACAAAGATTTCCCCCCTGGAAACCCAAACTGGGAAAACCAGCATATTCTATATTCATTCATTATGATACATTGTTTACAATACAATATACATAAAGGAGCCAGCGACATCCAAAACCCTAACCCAATGAGTTGGATTAGTCAACAATCCTAATTCCTTAACCGGAAATAGAAAACCATCAAAAAAAAAACATGTGCCGAAAAACCACCTAAATATGTGACACTACTACTCATGCAAAGAATATAACACATACCCAACATTATCCCACTTGTTGTTTTCTTTGCATACAGAGGGTTACAGGGTTACATAGTCAACAATCCAGAGCAGCAATGCCCATGGATCCTCTACACCAAGAGAACTTCTCAGTGCTCACAAATTTTGTTAATGAGTCTGTAACATTCTTCAAAGTGTCCACCTTCATTAACGATACATTGTTTTCTTCAATCATATCTCTCACAAAGTGATATTGAATATCAATATGCTTTGGCTTTGAATGATAAGTCGGGTTCTTCACTAGGAAAATTGCACTCTGACTATCACAATCTATCCTTACAACTTGTTGTACCAACCCAATACTTGAACACAATCTTTGTAACCATACTGCTTCCTTACTTGCATGAGTGGTTTCCATGTATTCAGCTTCTGTAGTTGAAAGTGCCACTACGACATGTCTTTTTCTCATCCAACTTATTGCTCTTCCAAACAGGTTAAACACATACTCACTTGTATATCTCCTATGATCCAAATCTCCAGCCCAGACTACATCCAAAAATCCGTGTATTCCACCACTCTGTCCAATCGTGGTCTTCCTTTGTAGCACAATCCATAGCTAGCAGTTCCATGCAAATACCTGAAAACCCTTTTTATTGTTGTCCAATGCTCCTTCCCTGGTTTTGGCATATACCTGCTCAAAACTCCCACTGCATGTGCAATGTCTTGTCTAGTACAGACCATTGCATACATCAAACTGCCAATTTCACTCACATATGGAACATGAGACATGTCCTCCTCCTCTTCTTGTGTCTTGGGACACTGATCCCCAGATAAATTTACCCCAACAGGAATAGGAACCTTGACCGGTTTACATTCTTACATATTAAACCTCTGCAATATTGTCTTGACATATTTTCTCTGATTTAACCAGAGTTTCCTCTTTTTCTTATCTCTTTTAATTTCCATTCCCAAAATGAAATTTGAAGCACCGAGATCCTTCATGTCAAATTTAGAGGACAACTGAGTTTTCACATTTTGGATAATCTCCTTGTTGTTTCCTGTCAGCAACATGTCATCCACATACAAGACCAAATAAATCAAATGATCACCAATTAATTTAAAATACACATAGTGATCCTCTTTTATTTTTGTGAAGCCAAGTCCCAGCATATAAGTATCAAATTGTTGATACCACATCCTTGGTGATTGTTTTAAACCATACAGGGACTTTTTCAGCTTGCATACCAGTTCCTTCTTTCCCTTCACAACATAACATTTTGGTTGCTTCATATAGATTTCTTCTTCCAGATCCCCATGTAGGAATGTTGTCTTCACATCCATCTGTTCTACTTCAAAATAAAATGCAGCATCAACATATAACAGAAATATTATAGAGGTTAACTTGGCAACAGGAGAAAAAATCTCACCAAAATCAATTCCCTCAACCCGGGAATAACCCTTTGCGACTAATCGAGCTTTGTATTTCTCCACTTTTCCTTATGCATTCAGCTTCTTTTTAAATACCCATTTGCTACCAATGGGATTTCTTCTAGTTGACAACTCCACTAGATCCCAAGCCTCATTCTTATCCAAAGATGTCATTTCTTCGTCCATGGCCCTTTTCCAGAGATTTCCATCCTCTGAATCCACTTCCTCCTTGACAGTTCTAGGATCATAATCAGTAATAGACAAAGAAAAATTTGAACGGAAATCAGATGGAGTATACCTTTCCGGTAGCCTTCTTTCTCGAACCAATCTCCTCAATACTAGAGTATTAGGATCTTCTTATTTTGATTCATAATCTTCTATAAGTATGACTCAGCATCCTTTAAATCAAACTCTATTTTCTTTGGTTCTTCCTTACTTGGTAAAACTTCCTATTTAACAACATCCTTCATTTCTCTAAATACCACATCTTGGCTATACACTTCCTTCTTAGTTTCTGGGTTCCAAATCTTATAGCCTTTGAGACCATATTTATATCCAATAAAGATACACTTTTTGGCCTTCTTATCTAGCTTAATCCTATTTTCCTTTGGAACATGAACATATGCATCACATCCAAATACCTTGAGATGTGTGAGAGAAGGTTCCTTACCAGTCCATACCTCTTGTGGAGTCTTGTCATCCAACGCTGATGAGGGTGATCTGTTGACCAGGTAACATGCAGTACTCACTACCTCTGCCCAGAATTCTTTCCCTAACCCAGCACCACTGAGCCTGCACCTTGYTTTTTCCATCAACGTCATGTTCATCCTTTCTGCAACTCCATTCTACTGAGGTGTATATGGAKTATTATTMTGCCTTTCTATACCACACTTCTTATAGAATTCTTCAAATTCATTCCCGCAAAACTCTCTACCATTATTTGTCCTCAACACCTTAATTATTTTCTCTGTTTGATTCTCAACAAGAGCCTTAAACTCTTTAAACATATCAAAGACTTCAGATTTCTTACTAAGGAAATATATCCAAGTATTCCTCTAGAATTCATCTATAAATGAGAGGTAGTACACATATTTTCCCAATGATGGGACCGACACATGTCCAAAAACATAACTGTGAACTGGTTGTAAAATTCATTTTGCCCTCATTTCACCAGAGGGGAATCTTACCTGATTCTGCTTCCCATATAGACAATGTTCACAGAAATAAAAATACAGAGAGCAGTTAGACATAACTTCAACCATACCTTTACTGTGTAGTAGTTGAAGACCCTTCTCTTCGATATGCCCCAGTATTTGATGCCACATCATAACCTTTTCTCCAGAGACTGTAGGAGTTATTTCTTATTCAACTCCAATATCAGAAACAATGGAAATATTACACCCATCACTAATAGTGCTTCCTTGCAGATTATACAGAGTTCCAAACCGAACTCCCTTTAGGAACACCATTGCTCCTCGAACCATCCTGCATGTTTCCTTTTCAAATATTTTTTTTACCCCTGCATTTTCCATTTTGCTTACATAAATCAAATTTCTGGCCAAACCTGGGATGCGCAGAACACTGGGCAGTGTTCTAATCCTTCCATCTATGAGCCTCAACTTGACTTTTCCTCGTCCTATGATTCTGGTTTTCGAATCATCACCTAAGAAAACATTACCTCCATTATAACTTTCATATTCACAGAACCACTCCTCGTGGGGAGTCATATGAAAGGATGCACCAGAGTCAACCAACCATGCCTCGTGATCTACATGTGTGATTGAAAAATACAAGTACACATCCCCTTTTTCTTCCTTGGAGGTCTTTTCTTCTTTAGAAGGAGATTCTTCAGATCCCTTCTTTTTCTCAACTTTGAATGTACACTGCTTCTTGTAGTGCCCTTCTTTTCCACATCTCCAACATACCTTTACAAAAAATTTGGGAGATTTATATCTCCCCTTAGACTTAGATCTCCCACTTGACAACTTAGATCTATTTCTTTCCTAGGAACGTCCTCTTGCAAATAATGTGTCTGTGCTCTGTCCTTCCATATTCTTTTGCCACATCTCCTCTGACAACAAATATGAGACCACTTCATCAGACTTCAAGGAATTTTTATTACTACATATGGCCACAACCATAATATCCCGCAAGTCTGGTAAAGAACACAGTAAACTGATACATTTATCTTCATCTGAAATTTTAATCACAACAGATACTAACTAACTTACCACAGTATTGAAGGCGTTCAAATGCTCTACCACCGAGTCTCCATCTCTCATCCTCAGGTTATACATATTCTTTCTCAGGAATAGTTTATTCACTAGGGACTTAGACTGATACAACTTCCCCAACTTACCCTATAAATCCTTGCTTGTAGCTCCCTCTGACACATTCAGTAATACTGAATCTGAGAGACACAGTCGGATTGTGCTCTTTGCCTTCCGATTCAACTTTTTCCATTCATCTACTGAAGTTCCTGTAGGTGCAGTTTTTAGATCTACCATGATCCATTGATCTCTATCCACCAACAGATCTTCCATCTTGAGCTTCCACAACTCAAAACTTTGCCCATTAAACTTCTCGATCTCCATCTTCGAATTGCTTGCCATTTCTTTTCACCTAAAAAATCAATACCACAGATCTCCCATTGTAACAAGTCTTATCACAATCCCGAGCCAAACCCTTGACCACAAAGGCGTCCCCCTGAAGCCAACAAAACTATGATACCAAATGTAGATTTTAGCCTTGTACAATATTTACTGCAAACAGATTTTTAGTAAAAGAACAAAAAGATACAATGGAAAATACAAACATTACACAAATATTTTTCCCCTGGAAACCCAAACCAGGAAAACTAGCATATTCTATATTCATTCATTGTGATACATTATTTACAATACAATATACATATAGGATCCAGCGGCATCCAAAACCCTAACCCAATGACCTGGATTAGTCAACAACCCTAATTCCTTAACCGAAAATAGAAAACCATCGGCAAAAAACCATGTTCCAAAAAAACACCTAAATATGTGACACATTTCTCGAGGAAAATAATATAACACATACCCAACAAAAATAACTCTTTCTTTCTTTATTTCAGACACATTTGGTTTAATATTTAATACATCCTCGAGATAATCCTTTTTCTCTTCATACTTACTAATCTTCAGATGCATGTCACTGAAGGAAATTTCCATCTTACCACTTTTTTCCTTTGTTGATTTCTATTTTGAGTGTACATAGGATGACTGAGATATATTGGTGCTAGGGGGTAGCAACGAGTTTCTTTCCTTTATCCATTTCAATTTCATGAGAGGGCACTCTATGGTCCTTGGGATGAGAAAACACTATGGAAGCAACTAGCATAGGTAATGGTGTTGTGTGAGGAGGTAGAGGGGGATTAACAAGTCATTGTGTGATACCGGATGGAGGATTCATTGGATTTTTATCCCAACCACCATTCACAGGTTGAAAAGGAGGCTCGAGAAATTCCATGATACTGAGGTGAGGATGTAAAGGTGCACCAGGGGGAGTTGGGAATTGAGGTAAAATAGGGTTTCGACTAACGTTTAGGTAAGAAATTTGCACTAGCTAGTTGAACTCATCTAAATCTACATAACAATGGATAGAAAATGCCAACCTTGTGTGCCTCCCTTGTTTCCAAAATTGTTGGATTACTAAGAGGGGGGGTGAATCATTATGAGAAATTTATAATACTTTTAACCATAATATATATTATTTGACTTTAACAACAATGTTCAACAATATATCATGAATGTATCATCTATATGAATCCAATCATATATATCATAATCATGTAAACATAAGTAGCATCACATAAACATCACATCAAGAACATAGTACACCAGTATTTACGTGGAAACCCAAATGGGAGAAAAACACATAATTATTTCTTATATATATCAAGAATTCATTCATAGGAAGCACCAACTTCAAAATTCTCCAGTTGCAACAAGAAGGAGGCTCCAACCCCCTATTCGTAGGCTCCAACATGAAGGAAGTTAAAAACCCTTGAATTCTCTAGCTCCAACTAGAAGGAGGCTACAACCCCTTGAGTTCTTCGGCTCCAACCAGAAGGTGGCTCCAACCACCTAGTTCTCAAGCTCCAACCTAAAGGAACATCCAACTCCCTGATTCTTCGACTCTAACCGAAAGGAGGCTACAACCTCATTTCCTTGCCCCATCCTACCGCCCTTAAATATAAGTGTAGACCAATTGTCACTACCACAATCACTGCCACTGTCACTGCCACTATCACTGCCACTATCACTATCATTTTCACTGTCAATGCCACTATTACTGTCACATTAACTTGTAACATGTCACTGTATCTAACCTGTCACGTCAACTTTTCCAACCAATCATTGTCACAACAACTTGTCCAAGCAATCATTATCTCATCCACAAAACCAAATCAACTCTCATCCGCATGCAACTCATGCCAAGATCACCAAGAGCATATCTCAAAATATATGCTCAACATCGCCAACACATGCCTCTACCAAGGATGTACCAACATCACCACATACCATCACAAGATATGTGTATCAACCAAGTACTAACATGCACCATTCATCAACCTATATCTCAACCTATACCATCAACAAATGCATTAACCATGCACCAAATCTGTATCACCACCTATATCATCAACACCTATACCATCCCATGTGATAAATATGCACATCAACCATGTACATCAAAACCATACCATATACCATGAAATATCATCAATGAAGTGCCTCAACCATATGCCAAGAATATGTGTCAAATGTGTACCAAGCATATATCAATATCACCAACAAGTGCCTCTATCAATGTGCCAATACCAATAACATCATCAACCATACAACATGTCAACCATGTACCTCAAACAAGTGTCCTATCACTCATGATATGCCTCAACCAAGTACCATAAACCATGTGCCAATGTATCCAAGAGATGTACCAGCAATGTATCACAACAAGTAGACCTCAACCAACATGAACCATGCATCCAATGATGTGCCTCAAGTCATATACCAAGACCCTCAAACACATGCCTCAAGCATGCTCCTAAATGTCACCAAGATACAATATACCAAGCCTCAAGTATATACCAATCATATATCAAGACCACTAACAAAAGCCTCTCACATTGCACCATAAGATATACCAATAAAACTCAGACATGCACGAGCAATATACTTCAACAGATCTGTCTCAAAACCATTCACTACAACAAGTACTATACAACCAATAGTGCCTCTAAACATGTACCAAGGATATGCCTCTAGCTAGTATCACATTATCATGATTTGCCTCATAACCAAAGTGTCGTAACATCACTGAGAAAGTACTCAACATAACCGACAATATAACCTAACATAAATGATTGAATCCACACACTAGGGTTTGTACCATTCACTTATGATATGCCTCAAGCTTATACTTCAAAATTAAACCATGTACCATCATAATACACCCTTCAACACAATCATATACTCATACATGTATCTCTATGACTGACTTGGAACATGAAACCTCAGTTATCCATACCTTTCTCAGCTTATGTTGCATGTTACCACCCTTTTTCCCAAACTTATCAGTTCCTTGCTTGTTGCACACTAGTTGACCTGCGAGAATGTCTCACTTGACAAATATAGTGCAACCCTCAAGGATGACCCAAATTAGGGTTTCCTCAGATTTCTTATCTCTCCACTGCAATCCCGAGAATATCGCACTTCCTTTCATTCGCTGCCTTAGAAAATTGTTGTTGTAAACCAATAAACAAAAATACTAGAAACAATATTACCAACTTAACGGGAACTGTGACCTCAAAACTATAAATCTATCCCTGAAAACCCATATTTTCGCATAAAAAACCACAAAATTAACCCTCAAATAAAAAATTAAAAAAGTGGCGTTATCGGTAGAACCCTTTTTTTAGGTCAAAATTACAATTGTTTTCCAATCATGGTCTAAAACATGCATATAGTTGCTTAGAAAAACCTTAAAATCAACACCTAAATCAAAGAATGGTGCTACCGACAAAAAAATGTTTTTTTCTAAATGTTAAAATTATACCCATTTGAAACCTTATCCTAGTGCGGCAAGTACCATTGCAACCAAAACCTAAAAATTAACACATTTTTTAAAGTGGTGTAAAATATTATCACTGCTATAAACCAAATCGTAAAATCAACCCTTAAATATTTACTTTTTAAAGGTTAGTTTATCACTCCAACCACAAGATAATACATAATGGAATAAAAATATCACCATTTCAGATGTCAACATTTAACATAACTTCAAAACATTTTTATTTTTATTTTAAATAAACAAGTCTATACAAATTACATTTAATGAAACATAAATTATTTTGTTACATTGTCCATATTCAAAACATAAGAGCTAAGAAATTTTGTTATATATTCTCCATAATCAAAACATATAATTCATAAAACATAGAAATGATTCATAACTTCATGTAAGATCATATGTAGTTGAAAACACTCATTTATGGTTACCATACAAACATCATATTGATAAAAAAAATACATAAAATATTTCATTCACTTAATCAAATTCATCCATGGATTCTGAAACACCATCATAATCTACATTGTCTTCAGATGAATGAATGGATGAAGATGTAGATGATCCATATTCTTCTCTATTATCAATGAGTGCACCATCTGAGTCTGTACGTATGCCCAACATTTCATATGTCAAAAGCCTCTTTGATCTACGACTAGGTTCAACAGAATCTCATCTTGCAGTTATTTCTTGTGGCAACAACCTCTTGATAATCTCTATGGCCCTAGAGATAAGAGTTCCTCTCTTTGTCAAATCGAATTCATAGACAAGTATGTCAACATCCTCTAATTTTAAGAGGTCGGTGCGATGACAAGTTATATTTTGACCCTTTCTTTTTTTCTTTCTGTTGTTATGTTTCTCAACCACCATCTCTTGCGTGTACACACCATTGAATGGGTGTGTACTTGGTGCATACCAATGCACTACAATTGTTATAACATCTTCATTTTATTTATCGATCTGTATAACCTTTGCAATCCAAAATGGATAACCATGTGGATCTTCAATCACTAAGACTGCAATCATGCAACCCTCCTTAATATCTTCTATTGAACCCATGTAAATATCTTCCATGGCTTCACATTGTGCACGTGATATTATAGAACCAATACACATTTCTCTTTCCTCTACCTGTGAAAACTCAATAACATCTTGAGATTTCTGTTTTTCAACAATGTTTCTTTCTTCATATTCATTTGACATATTTTTTGTCAAATAAATGGAGTCTTCAAAAATGTATCTTCATTTGTTGAGTTTGAAATTATGTCACTTTGATCATTGAAAAAATACTCCCACCAAAAAGAATCAACAACATCAAAGTACTCATATGTATATTTAATGGAATTTTTTATTTCCTCCAAGCATTTTGAATAATCTACACCTCTATTACGCCTTCATGCATTATGGATTTCAACAACTGATTGTAATAACATTAAATTTGATGCAAATATTGGACGATTTGGAATGAACATCAAAAACGTCAAACCTGATGAAGGCCCCCATTCTATAGCAGTTGAGTACTTCTTGCCCCATATAAGTGTTTTCCCATCAACTTTTTTCAAGAAAAAATTCATGTTGGAAGCTAATGCCATTAAGTTTCTCAATACACTTTTCTTCACCATGTGATCCCTGGATAAATCTTTGCATGTCAACAATTTCTTCTAATATGTGAAAAATAGGCTCGGGAATGTATGATTTCTTAATACATTCAATTAATGATGGTAGGCTTCCAACATTTTCCCTCTTCAATGTTACTAAAAAACAACTGAACATTTGATCAATATGATCATGCGTGTGTCCAGCAAGAAGGAAACCAACTTTAACCTTTTGAAAGATTCTCAGTTCAACAAGCAGGCTGAGATATCCAAACACAAATTGATTTTTGTTTTCACAACTAATGTTTTCCAACTGCAGATATAGAACTTGAGGAATATTACTAGACCAATGATTGAGCACATGATAAATTATGGTGATGGTCATATTTGCATCATTATGAATATTTGGAGCTGTGAAGTAAACCCTTGGATACATTGTTCCATTAAAAAACATACAACCAACCAAGTGAAACTGAATGAAATTATCTTCCTGTAATTTTTTTGGTGTATGGACAAAATGTGGAAGAAGTGTTTTTTTCTTGTCCATGCCATCAATTATCATACCCATATATTTATCTAGAGCATCATAACACTTCTTTCTATGTTTGTACAACTTTTGTCTTTCACTTGATTGTTGATTCCTATATTCTTGAAGTGCTTTGACTATAAAATATGCACATGACACAAAATGAAAATATTGATAATATGTTTTCATAGTTGATAACTATTGAATTGAAAAAGAAAAAAAAAATGTAAATATATACCTCTTTCTACCCCTTTATATTTATCTCTTCTTGCTTTAAAAGAAGCACATATACTGCAAATCCCCATCCTTGACTACTTAGGAATACAAACATTGTTGAATTGTCTCTTCCATACTCTTGTAAAATATGCATATGAAATAAAATTATGGTTTCCTTCAACACTTTCAGCATATTATTTGTATAACTTGTAGATTTCATTCCTTGAGTAATTATCTAGAATATGTATTGTCTCTCTATCTAGCATAGACTCTCCATGTTTGGAAAAAAAGTATCGCATCCATGACAATGCAGTGTTTGTTAATGGAACAATCTCTCGTCTATGATGTACCTTTGAATAAAATGTAGGATCTTTTTCCAATCTCGTTTGGATCCTCGATAGATGAATATTACCAATTGAGTGGAATGTTTTGAAAACCTTTCTGCAAAGTAAAATATTACCAATGTGATAATCATATCTTGTCTTCGTAGATATCATGCACCCTACTAAATATGAATTTTGCATGGTATTATTCATTGACAAATAATTCTTCCTTTTCTCCAAGGCATACATGTAGTCTATACTTTTCAAACAATTCTTTTGACAACAATCACTAGAAATCAAATCACCGATGGAAAATTATTTAGTGATAAATTATTTCTCGGACCTTGTATAACTAGAATGATTTGGATTGATATAAAAAGGACTAGTCCTCATCCTAGACACAATATGTCTTTGCAATCTCTCCACTATTTCAACATCATCACTAGGAGGAATATCATTCTCACTATAATCATACATAGCATTGTGAGGAGACTGAACAAGAGATTGTTGATCACCTTGATTTGTTGCACCTGAATTATTTAGAACATGATCTTGATTACTAGGTCCATCATCATATTCATTGATAATCTCATTGAGAAGAGGAATATCAAGATCATCATCAGCAACACAATCACTTGCAAGAAAGTGTCCACCATCAACATAATCATCTTCACTACTTTTGAAATCTCAACTTGAGGGAAATTCTACATCATCCTCATTACTTATTTCAAAATAATGACCTAGAGGAAAATCTTCAACATTCTCATTAGTACGTTGTAAATCATCACTTGGAGGAAACTCATCATCATCTTCATTGGAACCTTTAATTTCTCTTGCTGGAACAATACCTTCACAATCCATGTCAGTACCTTCAAAATCCTCACTTGGAGGAAAATTGTCATCATCCTCGTTAGTCCCTTGAAAATCCTCACTTAGAGGAAAATCTTCACCATCCTCACCATTCCCTTCAAAATCCTCACTTGGAGGAAAATATTCATCATGCTCATTAGCCCCTTCAAAATCCTCACTTGGAGGAATATATTCTTCCTCCTCATTGTTGGTTGTGGAGCCTGATTATCTTCCCGATTAAGATGTTTGTTTTAGTCGTGCTTGGACCCCATTCCCTAACAGGGGGTTTGTGGGGGATAACCCCCCCACAAATGTTGTCAGGGGGAGCTAGGGGGGGGACAAAAAATTTTGTAGCCCCCCCCTGGAGGGGGATTCAGGGGCAGCGCCCCCAAAGAAAAATATTGGGAAAAATTGCCTTGTAAAATATTGTAATTTCATATTCAATCTAGACCATTCATTATAAGGTCGCAGATCTAATGGTAGAAGTTATTTTAGGATTTATTTTCCCTAGAAGGAAAACCTTTTTTATGAGGGAATTTTATTGTGACTGTGTATTATCGCAAATATTGTATTATGAGAGAGGAGACTATGAGAGAAAGAAGAGGAAGTTACAGCAGGTGTGATATAGGTTGTATCCCTTCATTTTGCTATATAATAATAAGAAAGGACCTGAAAATTTATCTGGTGGACGTAGCCCACACTAGGTGATGTAAATGTGTTGAACCTGCATAGAATAGATCTAGCTAAACAATAATACACACATTTGCAGAGAGAATTTGAGAGAGAAGAATAATGAGAGAAAGAATAGAAGAATTCTCATTAACCGTTGTCCACACTCAAAGATTGAATAATTTACAATATATATAGGATACATGAGTAACTAATGCACCATAGTGGTGGTCTAGAGTAATATGGACACACACCAACAGTTACAGGAGTAAACTGCCACCTAGTATAGTCTCTCAGGCAGTTACGGGAGTGAACTGCCACCTATTCTGAGTTAACTAGTCTATCAGTCTTCAGTTAACTGACTGAAGTAGAGTGAAGTGAGGAGGAGATCAAGGAATCAAGGGTAATGCGCCAATCTGGTAATGATCCCAAGGAAAGTGCGCATTAGCATGGTTATGATCCCAATGTTACATGGTGACAAAACCAATGCAGCATCTAAACTCAACTCAATCAGTCAAACTAAAGTGTCAATTGAAAGAGAATATTCTTCAGGTGGAATATTCTCCCCTAAAATATAGGAGACTGGATAATGACTAATTATGACTAATAAACAAGGAAAAACTTGAGGAAAAATAAATCATAGGTGTGTGTGAAGTAACCTCAACACCCCCCCTGAACATCGCTATGGTGAAAATAAATAATGGGTCCTGACAACGAGGCCATGTTAGGTACCCTAATACAAAATATACACTGAAATAAATGAGGAAAGAGGGAAAACCTCATGGGAACCTCCCCCCCCCTCAAATTACAATGCATAAAAAAAATAAAAATGAGAAGGAACAAAAAGAAGTTGTTAAGCAACCATGTCCTTCACTCCAAGAAGACCTCGCAACTATGCAAGTTTGTGCTCGTTGAAGATTTTGTTGAAAATGTAGATGTCTGCATGGATATGATGAAGTAGATGCACCATTGATATTTCCATACATATCCACTTTCTCTTCTTGTAATGAAGAAGATCCAAATAAAGATTGGATGAAACTTTGAAAACTGTGTGGTCGTTTCCGGAAAAATGTTAAAATTTTGTAGATTTTAAAACGATCATAACTTTACTTCCCGGACTCTGTTTCAGATGATTTTATTTTTGAAATTGGATGTTTTCTCAAGAGGGATTCAAATATCCAATTTTTTTCTAGAAATTCTTCTCAGAAAATATCAGAATGGAGTCTAATGTGCGTGGCTCTCTTTTTGTCTTCTGAGATGTATGCATTGCACATGGAAAAGTGTCTGCATGTGACCCCTGAGATGCATGCCATATATATTCCACATGAATTTCAGAAAACAAATCTGAAATGGAGTAGACATCACCTTCAATTATTGGAATACAAATTTGTGTAAATACATTTGTAGAAGGCTCTTCATAATAAGAGGCTTAATCTTCTGATGGCTTCTCTTCTGGCTCTATCTGTTGAACCTCCTGCGTGAAATCTTCACAATATTCTTTATTCCCGAATAGAACCTCCAATATTGTCCATAATTCATTTGGAGTTTATTCTTATGAGTCATCATATACTTGGTGGAGAATTTCAGTAGAGATAGATAAGAAGATAAATCCTATGGCCATATCTTGTCTATTAAGAAAGTCATTTTTCTCATCATTGGAATCAAGCTCTACTTCCATCTCCATGGTTATTTGGTATAATCCTCTACTTCTGAGAAGAAGTAGAATCTTTGGCTTCCACTCCAAATAGTTATGAGGCGTGAGAAGTATTATCGGTGAGTAAAACATATATTACATATTTTCTGCGTTCTTCAATCTTCATTACCTGCAAAAATAATTTGGTGTAGCTTTTGCTTACCATTTTGTCAGCTTTTAAACCATGTAAATGTGTTGAACCTGCACAGAATATATCTAGCTAAACAATAATACACACATTTGCAAAGATAATTTGAGAGAAAAGAAGAAGGAGAGAAAGAATAGAAGAATTCTCATTAACCATTGTCCACAATCAAAGAGTGAATAATTTACAGTAGATATAGGATACATGAGAAACCAATGCACCATATTGGTGGTCTAGAGTAATCTGGACACACACCAACAGTTACGGGAGTAAACTGCCACCTAATCTAGTCTCTCAAGCAGTTACGGGAGTGAACTGCCACCTAGTTTGAGTTAACTAGTCTATCTGTCTTCAATTAACTGATTGAAGCAGAGTGAAGTGAGGAGGAGATCAAGGAATCAAGGGTAATGCACCAATCTAGTGATGATCCCAAGGAAAGTGTGCATTAGCATGGTTATGATCCCAATGTTGCATGGTGACAAAACCAATGCAACATCTAAACTCAACTCAACTAGTCAAACTATAGTGTCAACTGAAAGAGAATATTCTTTAGGTGGAATATTCTCCCCTAAAATATAGGAGACTGGATAATGACTAATTATGACTAATAAACAAGGAAAACCCTTAGGAAAAATAAATCCTAGGTGTGTGTGAAGTAACTCCAATAGGTGAACCATGTATATCTATGTCTCTATTGTATTGTGTATCTTTTGTGTTTTATTTCTGCATTTGTTTTAGTTTATTACTCTGGGATCCTATTTTTATAACAACTGGTATCAGAGAAAAAGGTAAATCATAGGAAAAGAGGGTTCCTGGTTCGAATGGGAGCAATGGTGGAAGATGAAAAGTTTAGGGTCAATAAATTTAACGACCAAAACTACCAGTTATGGAAGATGCAGATGGAAGATTATTTATATCAAAAGGATTTATTCCTACCATTGGGAGGAATAGAAAAGAAGCCGACGGCCATGAAGGATGGATAATGGGAGGTTCTTGACATAAAGGCACTAGGAACAATACGGTTGAGACTAACAACACCAGTGGCATTCAACATTTCAAAAGAAAAGAAAACGAAGGAGCTAGTGGACGCATTGGATAAATTGTATGAAAAACCCTCGGCGTCCAATACGGTATTTCTAGTGAAGCGATTATTTCATATGAAGATGTCAGAAGGTGGGTCTGTTGCAGATAACTTAAATGAATTTAATACAGTTACTAATCAGCTAAGTTCTATAAAAGTGGACTTTGATGATGAGGTCAGGGCTCTTCTAATCATGTGCTCATTGCTAGAAAGTTGGAATGTCTTGGTCATGGTTGTAAGTAACTTTGTATTTGGTTTAAACACTCTAAAATTTGATGATGTTGTTGGTGTTATCCTTATAAAGGAAATGCGATGAAAAATCATAGGTGAGACATCAGGTAATGTGTTAAACATGGAGAACAGGGGAAGACAAAAGGATAGAGGAAAGGGATCAGGGAACCGCGGGAATTCTAGGAAGGGAAGATCCAAATCCATACTAGGAAAGATAGAGTGTTGGAATTGTGGGAGGAAATGACATCTGAAGAAACATTGCAAAGCTCCAAAGAAGCAAAGAGATGGATAGTGGGAGAAAAATCAGGAAGCAAATGTAACAGGTGATGTGTTACAAGATGCTTTGATTCTTTCTATAGATAGTATTTCTAAGTCTTGGGTAGTAGATTTAGGGGCTTCATTTCATTCCACGCCCCATAGGAAACATTTTCTAGATTATATTCAACGTGATTTTGGACAGGTTCATTTGGGTGATGATGCACCATTCAAAATTGTTGGAATGGGAAAGGTACAAATAAAGAAAAAGAATGGAAACAATTGGTTGTTGAAAGAGGTAAGACATGTTCTATATCTAAGGAAAAATCTAATTTCAATAGGACAGTTGGCAAGTGAAGGTTGTATATCCATATTTACAGATAAGGCGTGGAAGGTCACCAAAGGATCACTGGTGATAGAAAAAGGAGAGAAGGTAGGTACATTGTATTTATGTACTGGTAATATTGATTCTTCTATCTCTTTAGTTTTTACAGGAGTGGATACAACACTGTGGAATCATATGCTTGGACACATGAGTGAGAAGGGGATGCAAATACTTCACAAAAGGAATTTGTTGCAAGATCTTAAACAAATTAATTTGGATTTTTGTGAGCATTGTGTTTATGGAAAACAAAAGAGAGTCAAATTTTCCATAGTCGGAAAAGAAAAGAAGAGTGAAAGGTTAGAGCTTGTGCATACATATGTATGGGTAATAGCTCAGGTGTCATCTCTTGGTGGCGCTCATTATTATGTTACATTTATTGATGATGCAACTAGAAAAACTTGGGTTTATTGCATTCGACAAAAAACTGATGTTTTTGATACTTTTAAGAAGTGGAAATCTTTGGTTGAGGATGAGACAGAAAAAATGTTGAAGTGTCTCAGATCAGAAAATGGAGGTGAATATTGCAGCAAGGAGTTTGATGATTATTGTTCATACCATGAGATTCGTAGAGAGAAAATAGTTACAGGAACACCACAAGAAAATGGTGTGTCAAAAAGGATGAACATGACAATCATGGAGCATGCAAGGAGTATGAGATTGCATGTTGGGTTGCCCTTACAATTCTAGGAAGATGTTGTAGATATTGATGTTTACTTAATAAACAAAGGACCTTCAATCACTTTTAATGGTGGAAGTCCAAAAGAGGCATGGATAGGT
>SNQJ01S0109940.1:43556-56076 GCA_010110895.2 Picea sitchensis
ACCCAAATCTGATTTG
This sequence comes from Picea sitchensis, assembly GCA_010110895.2. NCBI lineage: Eukaryota > Viridiplantae > Streptophyta > Pinopsida > Pinales > Pinaceae > Picea > Picea sitchensis. The sequence goes on from SNQJ01S0109940.1 coordinate 43,573, forward strand.
TAACTCTGTAATAGACCTAGTGTATATGATCACATACCTGCAAACCTTCTTTAACTTTAACAACAAGAGACTAGCATTTTCATCAAACTTTACTTTAGTCTCACATGACTAATTTTGGATTAGTCAACAACCCTAACTTGAAATAATCATAACTATGTACATGTAATGAATAAATATTTGAAAATAGTACACAATGTTCTTTAGTTTCTTTTATCCAATTCCTCCAGGTTTCACTAGTTGGAAACTCTCAGAAAATGAGTTATAGCGAAAATGGCATACCTTGTTGAATTTTGGTTTATTCTAAAGATCGATCTTGTAGAGAATTCCCCGCACGAAATATTTTTTGTATAGATCTAAAAATGGTAAAAAAAATTCTGCAGGTTGTACTCTAACCAATACATTTGGTCTTACTGATTTTGGATCTGTTATGAAGAAGTTATGGCATTTTTACCCGAAACATTTGTTTTAGACTAGTTTTAGAACTAGCCACAAACCCTATTTTCCACAGAGTGTAACTCCAAAAATACAACGACCCACAAGATGAAATTTGTATCAAATCTTCTTGGATATGTTTTCTCAACGACCTCCCAATTTCATGGTCCGAATCATTCTAGAAAAAAAGTGATTGCGAAAATGGTGAGATTTCCTGTAAATAACATACTTTAAAAAGCATCATCAAAAGAATTTAACCTCCCTTGAATTTTGGCCTACTTTACTTCACCCTCCCTCTGAAATTTGTCTTAGATATCCTTTGGTTACCTTAGTCACTTGTAGATATTCAATATGCTCAAGTGTGATTAAAATGTGGGAGTCTTTCCTCTTATTTATACTTTCATGTAGCTTCCTCAAGGGGTTACATTTTAATCATCTTAACCCACTTTCCTTATTTTAGGGTTAACCCACTTGTCCACTTAGTAATTTCTCCATTAACTTTATTATTTAAATAATTTCTTTTTTATCCACTTTGACTTATAGTACACTCATCACTTTACTTTATTATTTACCTTCTAAAATCTCTTAAACCACTTTTCTTATTTTATGGCTAACCCACTTCTAACCACTTGTCCACTTAGTAATTTCTCCATTAACTTTATTATTTAAATAACTTCTTTTGTATCCACTTTGACTTATAGTACATTCATCACTTCACTTTATTATTAAAATAATTTATTCTTTGCAACCACTTTGACTACTTTGACCTTTTGGGGCTTCTAGATGACTCATGAGGGTTCTCCAACTTCACATGGCCATAACTCTCTAACCGTAAGGAGTTATGTGATGTTCCACATATCAACGAAAATGGCATGACATGTACTATCCATCTAGAATAGTATTACCTTCAAATATATTAAAACTCATACCATTATACATCAAACAAACTTGGTTCCATTACCCAAACCTTTGTGATATTGGAATTCGCTACCGAACTTTCTTTAAGGGTTGACATCAATGACAACCAACCCAAATAATCAACAATATCCCCCTTTGGCATTGATGGAAACACTCTGATGCAATACTGAAGTCATATCACTCATGCTCCCCCTGTGACCATCGCTCCCCCTGGAACCATGCCTATGTGTTCTTTCTCCAAGCATTTACCTTTGCATCTGATAAATCTCTCCCCCTTTGTCATCAATGGCAAAGGTATATTTCCATTCGGGGTTGCTCCCCCTGACTGAACTCTTCCTGATACTGATCTCCCAACCTGAACTTTCCTCTTTATGGTGATTCCTCATGTAGATCTAAGATATATAAGATAAGCATTCAAAGGCATTCATTTTGGAGTAGAAATTACTTCAAGTCTCTGGCGAAGATACTCAAAGGCTTCTCTTGGAAGCGGTTTTGTAAATATGTCTGCCACTTATTTTTTTGTGCCCACATATTCAACTCTTGTGTTCTTCTCTGCAACTTGTTCCTGTAGAAAGTGATACTTTATTGGAATGTGCTTCATCTTGGAGTGCATCATCGGGTTCTTTGAGACACTAATGGAGCTTGTATTACCACAATATATTGGAATGGGCTCATCATACTCAACCTGTATATCTGTCAGAGTTTGTTTCATCAATAGAACCTGTGTACAACATGTTGATGTTGCAATATACTATGCCCCGGCTGTAGATGAGGATATTCGTGATTGTTTCTTGCTTAGTCATGATACTAAACACTCACCCAAGTAGAACGTTGCTCCACTGGCGCTTCGTCGGTCATTAATGCAACATGCCCAATCTAGATCTGTGTAGGCAATAAGTGATAGATCCTTTCCTTTTGGACACCATAATACAAACTCTTATGTTCCTTTGAGATATCTGAAAATCCTCTTCATTGGTAATATATGTGATTCCTTTGGTGCTGCTTGAAATCGTTCCACCTTTCCAACTGCCTGCATTACATCTGGTCTGGATGTTGTCACATATAGTAAGTTGTCAACCATTGAAATGTATTTCCTCTGGTCTGTAGACTTTGAATCATCATCTTTGTTCAACTTGCAACTGTTTTTCATAGGAGTGATAATTGTTTTGCAATATTCTATTCCGAACCTCTTTAGCATTTCTTTGATATACTTAGTTTGAGAAATAAAAATTCCTTGGTTGCTTTGACGTATCTGAAGACCCAGAAAGAAGGATAGTTCTCCAAGTAATGACATTTCAAATTCATTTTGCATATCCTTTGCAAATTTTTGGCTTAACCTGTCATCATTACTTCCAAAAATAATATCATCAACATAAACTTCAATTAATAAAATACTATCTTGAGTTACCTTGATGTAGAGGTTGTTGTCTGCACTTCCTTTTTTGAACCCCGTCTGCTGTAAATATTTATCCAGTTTAGAGTACCATGCTTTAGGATCCTGTTTTAGACCATACAATGCCTTCTTCAATTTACACACATAATCTGCATTCTCTGACAACTGAAATTCTTATAGTTCTTCAATGTAAACTTCTTCTTCAAGTTTCTCATTCAGAAAAGATGATTCCACGTCCATCTGATACACTTTAATATTCTTGTAGAATGCATAAGATAAAAGCAATCGGATTGCTTCCATTCTAGAAACTGGGGAAAATGTCTCTTCAAAGTCAAATCCTTCAACCTATGTGTATCCTTTACATACCAATCTAGCTTTGTTCCTTGTAATATGTCCATCTTCATTCAATTTATTTCTAAATACCCACTTTGTGCCAATCGCATTCTTATTCTTAGGTCTTATAACCAATTCTCAAGTGTCATTCTTCTCTATCTGATCCAATTCTTCATCCATGGCCTTATTCCAAAATTCATCCTTGATGGCCTCTTCAAATCTGTTTGGTTCAATTGTAGATGAGAGTGTTAAGTGCATTTTTTTTTCTGAACAAATTATTATTTTAGTCTCAACTCCTGCATCTTTGTTTCCGATAATCTGATCTGAAGGATTATTCTTTTGTACTCGTTTGCTAAGTGTCTTCGGAGGCACTTGTTGAACTTTCTCTTCCACTTCTTCCTCACCTTTTGCTTCTTCTTTGTAAATTTGTTCCACTGATTCATTTTCTTCTTCCTTTGATTCTTATCCACCTGTTTCATCAATTGTTACATTGATGTTTTCCATAACTTTATTCAATCTCAGATTGTAACACTTGTATGATTTCCTTGTACTTGAGTAGACAACAAGTACTCCTTTTTCCACACGAGAGTCAAACTTTCCCATTCTACCATCTTTGTGCATACTTTCCAAGACTCTATTGCACAACTATCCATAATGTTGACCCATTTATCACTATACTATCATGAAGTCTTCACTACTACAACTTATTGTACTTCTGTTAATTGACTGCTTTGGATCTGTCTTCTTAAACTATGCAAGCTACTCAAAGGATGGTTCTTTGGTCTGTCACATTTATCACATAGATTCCCCCTATCTATTATTCATATTATCTGGGAGACTCTAAGCCAGATGGATCAGAACAATTCTTGTTCTGAAGTGTATTCATCATCATCTTCATTGGTAGATTCATCATTTCTCTTAGCTCTGACTTCTTTATTTCTATCTGTGGATTCATCTTTCACTACAATGCCTGAAAGTACAATCTCTTGAACCTGTTCCTTATTTACCTGTCCTTCTTTTCTTTCAGTTATTTTCCAAACCTTTATGTATCTGGCATCTTTCCTTTTCTCTATAGAATTTTCTTCATCTCGTTTTATTGCCAATCTTGCGATCTCTGGGACCTGGTCTTTGTTCACTTGTTCTTCCTTTTTTCTTATCCATACTTTATTATATATGATATTAGTGTTTTCTTTCATGGAAGTATTGATCATGATTCTACAATCACTAGCTATGCGTCCATAGTTATGACAATTGTAACATTCAATGTCACGTGGGGCCACATAGACATTTCTTGCTTGAACATTTATTTTATAATCCCTGCAATATGCAACCTTATGTCCAAAATTAATACAATAAAAACAATGAACATAAAATAAATTTGCATACCTGGGAGTGAATGATCTTCTTTGTGGTGCAGTCCTTCTGAAATTCTGCCTTGACTGATCATGATCATAATTGAATATTCTTTGTGGCTTGAACATGGATGGTCTTCTTGAAGATGTATCTTCAATAGTTTTCTTAGATTCTGGTTGACCATGATTCCTTCCTTTGAGTGTTTCTGCATAACTCTTTATATTTTCTTCATTCTTATTTTCCAGCAACCTAGAGTGCTTATCTTCATTCTCCATAACTGATGTGGATGTTTTTGTCTCTTCAACGTTCTTGTTGAGCTGGAAAATTTTACTTCTCAATGTGACAACATCTTCTTCAATCTTCTCAACCTCTTCTTCTTTCTTTCTTATCTGAGACTTCATGACTTCTTCCATTCTTTTCGCTTCTTCAAGCTAAATTTTTAATGTGATTATTTATTTTTCAAGTCATTTCTCTTCTTGACCAAACTTTGCCTCAAGCTGGTTTAGATCGTTAGTTATTTCATTAAGATGATCTGTCAATATATTCTCTCTCATTTCTGCTTCTTCCTTCTGTGTTGTTATGTTGGCTTCCAAATACTTCTTTTGATATTCAATATTTTCTTCGATCTTTCTGGCTTCTTCTAACTGGTTTCTTAAGTTCTCGATGACCTGTTGGGCTTCTGCAAAATTGTGAACACCTTCCTTTTGTTTCATCAATTCTATCTTGAGTGACTTGTTTTCTTCTCTTAGTTCATATAAAGCACTAATCAATTCTACTTCATAATTGTCTTCATTTTCAATTAGTTTTTATGTCTCATTTCCTTCACGGCATTCTATTTCAATATGTCTGCGTTTTTCACAATTAAAGAAAACAACATGCCTTTGGTTATTATGTACTCTTCATATTTTGAATCTGTTTGACATGGTGAACACAATTCTTCTTGATCTGTATATGCATCTTCTTTGGCATTTTCTGAATTTGCGATGGGTGAAGAATATATGTCATGTGACTTATCCCAAAGTTCTTTGGCTGATGAACATTTACCAACCTTTTCTCTTACTGGATTAGGTAATCCTTCCCAGATGAAATCCATTGCTATTTTGTTATTCTTATTTAATTCCTTCTTGGCTGCAGTCTTTTCCCTTTTTGAACTATCATATCCTGTAATGACTGATAGTCAAATATAATTCCCATGTGCCTGTAAAAATACTTTTGTCCTTCTGGTCCACATCTCATACTTTAAACCATTCTGACCATTAAACAATGGTACTCCATTCTCAGACTAATCCATGATCTCCTTCCAGTGGTTCAATTGTTTCCTGAAGGAACCTGCTCTTATACCAATTGTTAGATTACTGAGAGTGGGGGGTGAATCAGTAATAGAGCAATGTAATCATTTTTCACCACAAAATGCAAATGTTATATCAATGTAGCATTATCATCCAATAGTTGTAGAGTAAATAAACAATGAACAAATGAGCAATCATACACATACACAATATACCAGTGTTTTTACGTGGAAACCCAAAGTGAGAGAAAACCACAGAATGTTTTTTCTTATATGTATTTAAGAATTACATTCATTGGAAGCACCAACTTCCTTATTTTTCTAGTTGCAACTGGAAGGAGGCTCCAACCCCCTAGTTTCTCTGGCTACAACCTGAGGGAAGCCCCAACTCCCCAATTATCTGGCTACAACCATAAGGAGGATACAACCCCCTATGTTCTCCAGATACAACTGGAAGGTGGCTACAACCACCTGTCCTTGCCCCGTCCAACCGCCCTGACGTATAAGTAGAATGATGGAACCAGTGTCACACTATCACTGTGAGATATATTGTTGTAAACCTGTAATCAACCTGTAACAACCTGTACCAATAACCTATGCCAACATGTACCTCAACCTTTACCATAAAAAAATGCATCAACCATGCATCAAATCTATACAAATAACCTGTCACAATAACCTATCCAAACAACCTGTAATCAACTTGTACCATAAACAAGTGCATCAACCATGCACCAACATGTACCTCAACCTGTACCATCAATGAGTGCATCAACCATGCACCAAATATGTACCAATAATGTATCAAATACACATAAACTTTGACTCATCAAGATGTACCAACATCATCAACTATACACCTCATGTATGTGCCAATTCATCAACTACTTGTCTCAACCATGTACCCAACATGTACCTCAACCAAAATTCCTCATCAATTTCATCATCCAAATCTGATTTGTAACTCTATAATAGACCTGGTTTATATGATCACATACCTACAAACCTTCCTTAACTTTAATAACAAGAGACTAGCATTTTCATCAAACGTTACTTTAGTCTCACATGACTAATTTTGGATTAGTCAACAACCCTAACTTGAAATAATAATAACTATGTACCTGTAATGAATAAAGATGTGAAAATAATACACATTTTTCTTCAGTGTATTTTATGCAATTCCTCCAAGTTTCACTACTTGGAGCCTCTCAGAAAAGGAGTTATAGCAAAAATGGCATACCTTGTTGAATTATGGCTTATTCTAGAGATCGAACTTGTAGAGAATTCTCCACGCATAATATTTTCTGTATATATATTAAAATGGTACACAACATAGTACAGACTGTACTCTAACCAATACATTTGGTCTTACTGAATTTGGATATGTTATGAAGAAGTTATGACATGTTTACCCGAAACACATGTTTTAGACTAGTTTTAGGCCTAGCCACAAACCCTATTTTCCACGGAGTGTAACTCCAAAAATACAACTATCCACAAGATGATTTTTTTATCAGAGCTATTTGGATATGTTTCCTCAACGACCTCCCAATTTAACGATCTGAATCATTCTAGAAAAAAAAATTTATTGAGAAAATGGTGACATGACATGTAAATAACATACCTTAGAAAACAACATCAAAAGAATTTATCCTCCCTTGAATTTTGGCCTTCTTTACTTCACCTTCCCTCTGAAATTCGATATCTTGTGGTTACATCAGTCACTTGTATATATTCAATATGCTCAAGTGTGATTAAAATGAGAGAGCCTTGCCTCTTATTTATACTTTCATGTAGCTTCCTCAAGGGGTTACATTTTAACCATCTTAACCCACTTTCTTTATTTTAGGGTTAACCCACTTCTAACCACTTGTCCACTTAGTAATTTATCCATTAAATTTATTGTTTAAATAATTTCTTTTGTATCCACTTTGACTTATAGTACATTCATCACTTCAATTTATTATTTACCTTGTAAAATGTCTTAAACCACTTTTTTTATTTTGGGGCTAACCCACTTCTAACCACTTGTCCACTTAGTAATTTCTCCATTAAATTTATTATTTAAATAATTTATTTTGTATCCACTTTGACTTATAGTACACTCATCACTTCACTTTATTATTTAAATAATTTCTTTCTTGCAACCACTTTGACTACTTTGACCTTTTGGGGCTTCTAGATGACTCATGAGGGTTCTCCAACTTCACATGGCCATAAATATCTAACCGTGAGGAGTTATGTGACATTTTACATACCACCGAAAATGGAATGACATGTGTTATACATATATAATAGTCTCAACTTCAAATATATTAAAACTCATACCATTATACATCAAACAAACTTGTGTCCATTACCCAAACCTTTATGCTACTAGAATTTGCTACTAGACTTTCTTCAAGGGTTGACATCAATGACAACCAACCCAAATAATCAACAAGATCTACCAGGTTAAGTAGACCCCCTGAAATATACTCTCCTTAATTGTACTATTTATTGTTGACTAATTTTGGTGAACCAAAAAGTTATGAAGAGCCAATGCAGGTAGACACTAATAGGAAGTCGGAGCAGGGCATGAAAGAGGAAATGGATTCTTTGGTAAATAACCAGACTTGGGACTTGGTTTAGTTTTATGCAGGGAGCATTGCAGAATAAATGGGTTTACAGGTTGAAGGAAGAAGATGGTGGAAAAAATCGATACAGGTATAGACTTGTTGTGAAGGGGTTTGCACGGAAGAAATGTATAGATTTTGATGAAATATTTTCTCTTGTTGTTAAAATGACTTCAATTAGGACTATTTTAAGTCTTGTAGCAGTAGAAGATTTGCATATTGAACAGTTAGATGTAAAAATTGTCTTTCTCCATGGGGATTTGGAGGAAGATATTTATATGCAGCAGCCATAGGGGTGTGAGGTCAAATGAAAGGAAAATTTGGTATGGGGGTTGAAGAAGAGTTTGTATGGCCTAAAGGAAGCTCCAAGGAAGTGGTATTTGAAGTTTGACAGGTTTATGAAATAATAAGGTTATAGTAGATGTCATTTTGATCACTGTGTTTATTTTAAAAGGATAGAAAATGGAAGCTATATTACCTTGCTATTGTATGTAGATGACATGTTTGTTGCATGGTATAATATGCGGGATATAAATGTTCTCAAGAAGAAATTAGCTAATTCATTTGCGATGAAAGATTTAGGTGTTGTAAAGAAAATCCTTGGTGTGAGAATAAAAAGAGATAGGAAAAATCACAAATTGACATTGTCTCAGGGTGAGTACATAGAGAAGGTGTTGGAGAGGTTTAGAATGCAAAATGCAAAACCAATTAATACACCTTTGGCCAACCATTTCAAATTAACTAAGGAAATGTCTCACAAGACACGTGAGGAGATAAAATACATGTCCAGAGTTTGTTGTTCATCAACAATTGGAATCTTGATGTATGTGATGGTTTGCACAACACCAGATATTGCACATGAGTGGGAGTTGTGAGCGGGTATATGAACAATCCAGGTAAAGAACATTGGGAGGAAGTAAAGTGGATTCTCAGGTATTTGAGAGGTACTTCTACTCATGCATTATGTTTTGGAGGTTCAATCATTGTTCTACATGGACATGTTGATTCATATATGGAAGGTGATAAATATAGAAGGAGAAGCACCACAGGCTATGATTTTACTGTAGGTCGAAAAACAGTAAGTTGTATTTCAAAACTACATAAGGTTGTTGCACTTTCAACAACAGAAGCAGAATATGTTGTTGCTATAGAGGCTAGTAAAGAAATGATTTGGTTACAGAGGTTTATCAAGAAATTGGGAAAGAAGCAGGAGAATAACAAGTTGTACTGTGACAACAAGAGTGCCATTCATCTTGCAAATAAATCAACCTTCCATTCGAAGACTAAGCATATACAACTCGGGTACCATTTCATATGATCCATCTTGGAAGATGGACATTTGAAGTTGGAAAATATACATACTAGCCAGAATCCTGCAGACATGTTAACAAAGAGAGTAACCAGGGAGAAATTGAATTCATGCTCATTTTCAGTTGTTCTTAAAGCATGAAGGTAAAGTTGAAAAATTCACCAGGTCCAAGGTTGATCATAGTCTAGCAGATACAACAACAGTGGAGTTGTTGTGATCAATTTCCAAGTGGGATATTGTTGGTTGTGGAGCCTAATTATCTTCTTGATTCAGATGGTTGTTTCAGTCGTGCTTGGACCCCAATCCCTAACGAGGGGGTTGGGGGGGAGGGGCTTTCCCCCCAACAGTTGTCACTAAGGAGATCCAGGGGGGTGACAACAATTTTTGTAGCCCCCCCTGGTGGGGGATTCGGGGGCAGCGCTCCAAAAGTGAAATATTGAGAAAAATTGCCTTGTAAAATATTGTAATTTCATAGTCAATCTGGACTGCTCATTATACGGTCGCAGATCTGACAATAGAAGTTATCTTAGGGTTTTTTTCCGTAGAAAGAAACCCTATTTTATAACGGAATTGTATTGTGGCTGTGTATTATCGTGAATATTTTATTCTAAGAGAGGAGACCATGAGAGAAAGAAAATGAAGTTACAACGGGTGTGTTGTAGGTTGTATCCCTTCATTTTGATGGATAATAATAAGGAAGGACCTGGAAATTTCTCTGGTGGACGTAGCCCACACTGGGTGAACCATGTATATCTGTGTCTCTATTGTATTATGTATCTTTTATGTTTTATTTATGCATTTGTTTTATTTTATTACTCCGTGGTCCTATTTTTCTAACACTCATATGTACCTTAAAAATCATCACTTGGAGGAAAATATCCATTATCCTTATTAGAGATTTGCAAATCCTCGCTAGGAGGAAAATTTTCATCCTCCTCACCAGTACCTTCAAAATCTTCACTTGGAGGAAAATATTCATCATCCTCTCTACTACCTTGATAATCCTCACTCGAAGGGAAATTTTCATTATTCTCATAAGTACCTGCAAAATCCTCACTTGGAGGAAAATCTTCATCATTCTCTTTACTCCCTTGAAAATCCTCACTTGGAGGAAAATGTTCATCATCTTCTTTACTACCTTGAAAATCCTCACTTGGAGGAAACACTTCAGCATTCCCATCAGTACCTTTAAAATCCTCACTTGGAGGAAAATATTCATCATCATCAGTAGTACCTTGGAAATCCTCACTTGAAGGAAAATCTCCATCATCCTTTTCACCATATTCATCCTTCAAAGTCTTCAGAATTAGGACTTTCCCAATCAATATGTTCAATATCATTGCTTGCACTATGATCAAACTTCTCACTAGGTGAAACATATGACTCCTCATTTACATTAGAAGTATTCCCACCACAATTGTCAGTCTCAGAAGAGGAGGCATGTGAACAAGATGTTGATGCTCCATAAATAAAATATTATTTATCTGATGAAGCCATCACTTCTCACTACAAATATAGAATGGTACAAATTCCCACCCTCCCAATGACATTCTTATATCTTGTGGAATGAACATTTCCCTCCGAAATATTTCCTCCAAAATTTCCCCAAAATTTCCCCAAAATTTCCCTCCAAATTTTTGCCAAAATTTTCCCTCTGAATTTTCCCAAAAATTCCCCTCCCTCGAATTTTCCCCAATTTTTTCCCTAAAGCTTCCTCTTTAATATTTTACCTTCAATATTAAATAAATCTTACTATATTAATTCATCATAAATTAATTAATTACATTATGCTTTATCTTTTTTTAATTTATCCCACATTGATTAAACGTAGAGATGTTATATATATATATATTTCATTTATCCCATATGCACTAAACAAACTAACAAGTGGTATAGTCATTGGTATATATACACATTTTTGTTTTGTTTTTTTACATCGCATCAACTATTGAGAAACGTTTGTTAAATATTTTGGAGCAATCAGGCAACATTCGTTAAATACTTTGAAGCAAGTTGTAAGGGAGAAACATCAAGGGCATTCAACAAGGAGAGACTATGCATTTCAGAGGTTAGTTTTTTTTTTTATATAAGAAAAAAACAAATTAAGCTTGTAATCTATGCAAAACATTGAAAACCTTAAATTTCATGTGATTTTTTATATTTTTTTTAAAATAGATCATGAATTTTCAATTTTTATATATTTTGCAAATAAATTTTAGCAAAAATTATCACATTTTAAGTCTAAAAAATGACAAAACCCCCCTAAATTTACTATACTTTAAACCTAATTTTTTTCTTTAAATTAAAAAAATTACCATCTTACTACTTTTTAAAGTTTATTTTAGGTTTAAAAAAAAAATTAAGTGTTTTTTGTTTTTCGGTCACTGGAACAATGCGGGGCATCAACCCCGGCACCTTGGGCCAAGTTCATGATCGGACTTGGCCACGGGAGTGCCGAGAGCCCGGTTGACCGACAAACCAAAACCTACAAAACCCAAAAAAAAAACACACACACATACAAACAAAATAGAAAAATCAAAATTAAAAAATAAAAACATATAAAATAATAACAAAAAATTTTAAAATTTTAATAATTCAATTTTATAAAAAAAAAACATAAAAATTAAAAAAAACAAAAAAGATTTTAATTTTATAAAACAAATTGGCAAACACTCTAAGGTACTGCAAGGGATATCAATCTCCAATCTCTGCTTAGAAGATGCACAAGTTTTTCACGGGAGCATACATCTGAAGGTAATGCAAAGCTAGTAGTCAAAGTGTTAGCTCCTAATAATGAGGATCTTATTCTTGATACTTAAAACCAAATATAAAATAAGTGACAAACATATATAAGATAAACCAA